>OY744529.1:58396579-58694079 GCA_963556195.1 Sepiola atlantica | reverse complement strand
TATATTGAATAAACATTAGTCATACAAAAGTTTGATTTGAAGTCTGACCTAGCACACGATTTTAGCAATTTTATAAACATTTTCTAAGGATAAATTTTACACAAAAAAAACAATATATTGTAATTTCTTAATTTATTCATTTATTTAGTGCATTTATTTATGTATTTGTAGTAATCACACTAAATATTCTATACGAAAAGAAAAATAAATGAAGATTCATGCCTAAAGTTAATTTAAAATGTTAAAATGAAAACATGAAAAATAAATAAATAATCGGGACTGTGAAATGAAACTTTTTGGGGGCATCTTATATATATATATATATATATATATATATATATATATATATATATATATATATATGTGTGTGTGTGTGTGTGTATTGGAGCTATGAACATCATATACTTTTTTTAAGCATTAACTTTTTTTAAGAAATTAAGTTTTGTTTATGAGAGAAATAATCGATTCTAAATTGAGTTGAAGGTAATCGTTGCTCTTCTTAAAATGATCTTATCTTGAAATGTGTTTTTGATTTTCATGTTAATTTCATGTGTTTCTCCTATGATCATTATTGAAAAATGTTGTATTTGGTCCCTCCACCTGGATATTGTTTTGTTCTTACACTGATTGCGAATATATCCACAGGAAATTATCTTTATTAAAACTGATAAGGAATTATATGCTGATGAGGAAAATCATAAAACATGTTTTACTGATGAAATAATGATAATGAAATGATTTTTTCAAAACACGTGTACATATGGATAAACATTAAATGTTGATTTTCGGAGCATCATTATAATATTCAAAATCTAAGTATGTCATAAATTTTGTAATCTACTGAATTATATATATATATATATATATATATATATATATATATATATATATATATATATATATATATACACCTTTTTTAGTACTATTTGCTCTAATAAATTTCTGGGTTAATAATTTTGTTAGATTAAGAATAGTAAAATAAGTTATTGTTGCTATTCTTTTCAACATTTTACCTTTGAATAATGTATATTTATATTCTTCTTGTTTTCTAACATTCATCTTTAAGTCACACCTGGTATAAACGGTGATTAAATTCATTAAAAAAACTCATTAATAAAAAGATCATACTTGGTATAAACGGTGATTAAATTCATTAAAAAACTCATTAATAAAAAGATCATACTTGGTATAAACAGTGATTAAATTCATTAAAAAACTCATTAATAAAAAGATCATACTTGGTATAAACGGTGATTAAATTCATTAAAAAAACTCATTAATAAAAAGATCATACTTTGTATAAACGGTGATTAAATTCATTAAAAAAAACTCATTAATAAAAAGATCATACTTGGTATAAACGGTGATTAAATTCATTAAAAAAACTCATTAATAAAAAGATCATACTTTGTATAAACGGTGATTAAATTCATTAAAAAAAACTCATTAATAAAAAGATCACACTTGGTATAAACGGTGATTAAATTCATTAAAAAAACTCATTAATAAAAAGATCATACTTTGTATAAACGGTGATTAAATTCATTAAAAAAAACTTATTAATAAAAAGATCATACTTGGTATAAACGGTGATTAAATTCATTAAAAAAACTCATTAATAAAAAGATCATACTTTGTATAAACGGTGATTAAATTCATTAAAAAAAACTTATTAATAAAAAGATCATACTTGGTATAAACGGTGATTAAATTCATTAAAAAAACTCATTAATAAAAAAAGATCATCAGAAAGGTCAAGCGGTTGTTAAAAATCGTGTCCTTTCAAAATTGTTTCGCGATTAAAATTCTGCTAACAAATTGTTGATGTACCTAGATGTAAATCTATACAAATAAAACGAAGTGTTTGCCTGTTTTGCGTTCACTATAAACTCACAAACTACTGGTTAGATCTAAAATTGATGTAGTTTAACCCCGGGGGTTATAAAAGATCAAAGAATCCATTTTTCATGGAAATCGCCCTTCATTCAAAATCATGATCATCATCATATTCGGTTCATGTGCGTTTTACATGCTGCCACGCGTTGGATGAATTTTACAGATTTACTTCCAAACTAACCTATTTCTGATTGGTCTTTATTTATCCCTCTTTTTCTCAAATCCATTCTTATCACTTCCTCCACGTTTTCCTTGGCCTTCCCCTGTGAAATGTTGCCTCAACTGTTCTACATAAACTGACACAAGAACTCTCATCCATTCTTTCAACGTGGCCATACTATCAAAGTCTCCCGTTTTGTACACATCTCCCTATACTGTCAAGATTTGATCTTCCTCTGAGGTCATCCGATCTAAGCCTGTCTTTAAGACACACATTACACACCCATTGTATCATTCTCATATCATTTCTTTCCATGCAACAGTGATAAAAATCTGATGGTTAGCAATGGTAGAAATTCCCTGAACTTACTTCATCCATTCCTAACTCTTGCAATCACAATAACACCTGCTCCACTCTGTGCTCCAATGCTATTACCACAATAACAGAACGAGTAACAAACATTTCTCATAAAATGAAGAAATTTGACCCTTAAAATGGAGAACTGGATGGGACGAGATCAAAATCAACTTTAGTTGGAACATTATAATATCAAAGATGATGTTGAAAAAGCATGTATATATAATAAAATGAAAAGCAACTTATAATCGGAGGACAGCAGATTTTTCACACGCATAGGACTCGATATCCTTTCAGATAGAGGTTTAAGCAATAATAATTAATAATAATAAATTTAATGAATGCGATAAATGTAATAATTGTAAGAAGTGGAAGGAGAAGCTACATTTATCATTTATGCTATATATATATATATATATATATATATATCGTCCTTTCAGCCGTGAATTAAATGAACAACTGCTTAAGAAATCAGTGACCTCCCTTGAAACAAACTCTTCATACCAGAAGCAGCCAACTTGGATTCAACAGCTCATTCTGCTCTTAATTCATTTTACTATTGGATTGACTTATGCAAGTATTCCTTTTGAAAAAGGTTTTAGTGGCAACATGTGTTTTTTGCCAGCTTTTGGATGATTTTATGTATTTTCTGATGAGAAGCAACGTTGTTTAGAAGCGGTCTACGGAAAAAAACTGATCGTTTCTATTTCATGTCTTGCCTTTTACTAGTCTTGTGATTATAAATTAATCTCAGAAACATGCATAAACCAGCCTTATATGAACATTTATTTAAATTTTCTTTGGAATGTGATACTACAGACTGTCCCCTCAGCTCGGAAGTAGATAAGTGAATGACAATAAAAAGGCCAGTGGATCAATTGAACTCGCCATGACATACACACATATGCATACATGTACATACATATATGTTGATTGCTCCATCTTCACAGATGATTGCTGTCCTGCCTATCAACATCTCTGCTATCAGCTCCCCGATTCTTCTCCCATGGCTTACTCTTCAAGCCAGCAGCTAATTTTCATGGCTTGAACCAAGCGTCATATATGAAGTCAAGTGTCTTTACCGGGTTGACCGATTTGCTTTGTGGAATATTTTTCAGACCAACAATTGACCTGCATATTTTACTGCATACCGTACAAGTAGTATCATTGGTGTGGAGGTAAAGGTATATGAGGACGTCTTTCATGTGACTTGAGGTGGTTCAGCGATCCAGTTTCCGACCATGGAATACGAGCATGTCTCACATTTCCAACTAGCTTTGCTAGAATCTACATTCTTTACTATCCCAGATTTATGCAGATTTCGTTTCAGTTCTGCATGTTCCAAATTCTTCGCTTCTGATACCTTAAAACCCTCCGAGACAACTTTTTGCCACTCATTTCTATTTTCAGTATTCAACATTTATTTTGAGCTCCTTTAGATTGTTTTTTATGCAATCCTTGAACTTTTTCTTCCGTAAGCAGATCTAATGGAATCATTCAAGCCATTTCAGGCAATAAATCGTATAGGTTTCTGGTGAGTTAGTATGCATGTTTGGTACACTGTATCTTTCGTTTTAAAATGTAACACCTCTGTCACACCATAACTGACCAAAATAAGCAGAAGCTTTCTGGATGCAAGCATGTATCTCAAGATCAAGCGAACCATCCTTTCACAGGGTGCTCACGAGGTATACAAATGTATCAACAACACCCAATCTGGTGCAATTAATATAAAGGTTAGGTTCGCAGTACAGAACACCTGGTCGAGAAGTAAACATCACCATGGCTTTTTTTTCAATCTTTCAGTGAAATCTAAAACAGAAGATGCTGCTGAGAAATGTGTCCATCAGCAGAGACATGTCATCTTCAGTTTGATCGACGAGATCAGCATCATCAGCACCGCAGCAACCCACTTACAAATGTTTGGAAGGTTTTGGATCAGCATCAAATCTTCTAAGATTGAACACTGCACCAGTAGTTCTGCACCGAAGGTATGGCAGTGGCATAGTCTTGAAAAGCATATAAAAGTACTACCGCACAGTATGTGGACAACAGCGTTTGGGCCCGTATATCACTTTGTTTGACACCATTGTCTGCAGCTATTTCTTATGATAGTTCCCCGTTGAATGATACGCATGCTTTCATACTTCGATGTACTTCCTTAAACATGTGGATGAATGTGGGTGGGCATCCAAGTTTGCTAAGGACTTTCCACTGCTGACAGTATTAAAGGCCTTGGTTAGGTCTATAAAGACTTGATACATTTTGTTCCAAACATTATTCTTGCAGCTGTCTTGCCGAGAAGAGCATGTCTGGTAAGATCAACGGGCATATGTGAGTCAGCCGTCTATCAAGAAAAAGTCTGGCTAGCACTTTTCCAACAACTTCCAGGAGAGCAATGCCGCGGTAGTTACCATAGTGTAACTTGCTAACTTTACTCTTAAATAAGGACACTAGAATACTATCTATCCAACATACATATATACATATACAATTATATCCAATTTAAAAAAAGAAATAGCTCCACCAGAAACAAATACAATTGTTATTCAGGATAAATCACTAGATAAAAAGACAAAAACAAAAAAACTGATATACATATACAAGGAACTGAAATAAACTGGTAGGGAATTCACAACGGCCAAACTAGGAAATACTTTAATAATTATTTATAAGAAAAATCCAGTAAATATTTCCTAAAACAAATTTGGTATGGATCGAAAGCTTACTCTATGCACATTAACATATCACATGTCTCTCTGCATTGGTCTTGAGCAAAAATGTGCACAGTTACATAGACTAAAAGGGGTTGTGAACGAATGCTCCAAAAGATGTGCAAAAGTGAAACCAGTATATCGATATAATTTATTAAATTTGGTTGCTATGCTTCTAATCTTGGTATGATGAATCTATTTAATACTAAAACTTTTATAATCTTGCTTGCTTGTTTGTACATTGAATATATTAGACAGTGGGAAGAGCGAATGAGTGGTTGGAGGAAAGAAATATGGGTGGGGGGAGGTGCGAATAAAAGGAGGATTAGCAACAGAGTAAAAGGATGACGTAAATAAATAAATGACATAAATAATGCATCGACATGTAAACGGTTATCTATCTGATCAGTCACCATAGCAACAAGTGTTTTGATTGGATAATGTAAATATAGTTCATTTTTTGTCACAATTAATATCTCCAATGCTTTTTAGTGGAATCTGGCTAATTTAACTTAAATTGAAAGCAGATTGTAAATTTATTCTCGAACACTCTGGATGTACTTTTAAAACATCTATGTATCTAAGGACACAAAATATATACACTAATGTACAATGTACCAATGTTGACCCAACAAGTCACAGGTTGTCGAATACATATTAAAATCAATGATCTACTCACAGAAGCACATTTTGGGTGCTATCAGAATGTTTATGGTTACTACAAATGCTTTCTGCAATGAACTTGTTCTCTGAAATGTAAATATAAAACATTTTCATTGCATTTTAAAATAGCTAATTAGTAAAATGTTGTTTGTTTTTATTCTGAGGCTAAAGATATAAAATAGTACATTGATACGTAGTTTAGACTGACCTATTAGCTACATTTTGACTATGAAACTTTTATGTTAAGCTATAAAAACAAGAAAATACTTTTCATTTCTTAATTTTATCTGCTCTCTCTCTCTCTCTCTCTCTCTCGCTCTCTTTCTCTCTCTCTCTCTCTCTCTCTCTCTCTCTCTCTCCTATTAGCACAGAACATGCAAAAGCTAGAAGAAAATAGATGTGTTTACATCGGGGACACCAATACAAATGAATAAAGAAGATTATTGATAGTTATTTAACTCTCAATAATCTTCCTTATTCATTTGTAAAGCAGACAAGAGAAATAAATGATAAAAAGTAGGAAAATAAAGAATAGGAAAAGGAGAATGATTTTTGTGTGGCCTCTCAGCAGATAGGGTTCAAAAGGAATGTTATCAACTGTCAATTTTGAATTTGTCTGTAAAATATTCTTAGTAAAAGAAGAGCAATGACTGGATTCAAGTTCAGCAGTACTGGCAAGTGTTAAAAGTTATCTGTTAAAAGGTCACCAAAATTAATTTTTCATGTGTAAATTAGGGATTGCATTGATCAAAGCTTTAACCAACAAACATTTACCAGAGCTTTTCCTCTATAGTACCCTTGCAGCAACTCTAGAACCTTATTTTACAAAAAATGTCCAAAAGATAAAATGAATAGACTACCTTCAATACGCGTCAGTTTTGAAAAGATGGTGTCATGAATTTTTGCCACCTTATATGAACACTACCACATGCATGCATACACACATATATATATATGCAAGTTTTCAATCGCTGTATAGACACTATCTAGGCATGCAGAGAGAGGCCATTATTCTCATTCACCACAATAGTAACATTTTATATACAAGCTATAAGGATGTTAATACAACAAAGATATGATATGAACGTCCCTATACAAATTAAAATGTAACATCATCACGGCACCAAATTGAGTGTGTCCTCTTGTTCTTTTAGTGGTTCACAAATGCGAAAAGGTGGTGCAGCAGAAATGAAGAATCCAAACAAGAAAGGGTTTTTATATAGCTTATAATTTATTGCAGTAGAATGTCGACATTCCTTTGATATACGTCTGCCTTAGAGATGCAGACAACTCCCTTACCCCAGCTTGGGGAAGCAAAAAGCGAAACATCCATTCAGTTCGATTGTAGGCCTTGCTTTAATGTTTTCCGCGATTCTCTGTCATCCAATGACATCATTCTAACAATTGTTTTTCATACATATCTCAAATCGGCATACATCAAAATAAAAACAATAAAATGTTTACAATTTCAATTTCAGTCTCAAAGTTAAAATTATCACAAGAATCACAGTCGACATCTACTCACACCCCTGGACTACATCTCGTTACCATCAGGTTATAATACTTATTTATTTTACTGCGTTTTTCGATCAACCTGGGTAATCTTGTTACGAAAAGCGCATAGTGTCACAAGAATAGTATTGATAGACAAAAGGAGCTGCTAACCACAAAGGAAAACTTACTTGTTTACACACCGCATTGTGTGAGTAGGAACCAAGAGGAAGGTGACTGTCTTCAAGAAGGGCGAATGCTGAAAGAGAAAGAATATATTTTGGGAGTAAGGATCATATGACCATCTCATAGGACCAATCACATGATCAACACGCTATCTAAGGTCATAGGCAATTATCTCTCAAAGGAAGACAATTGTATGCCTACAAACCTTATTTGTCTTCATATAGAATAAAATAAACAAATCGAAATCCATTTAACTTTGTCTTCTGTTACAACTTCTAATATCCAATTTGATATGTTAAATGAATTCATTAAATAAATTATTTATTTCCATATTTGTTATGGTACTTTACCTATACGAACTATTTGAACTCTTCCACTCACCATAAATATTGGGAGCACCTGCTTCTCAGTGTTGGAACCATCCCAGTCTATACTGGCCCTCAGTTCTCTCATAAGAGACACCTAAATCAAATTAGGGAACGACTATCGGAAGAAACCGACAGCACTCCCCAGAAAAATTTTTTGGTTCCAGATACGACACTTTTTACATACAGCTACCTCAAGCAGCCTCAGAATAGCGTTAATCCAAAAAGGAAATGATATTGTGACTCCTGAGGGAGTAAGGCTTGGGAGGAGGTGTTATGGTACTTTACCTATATAGACTACTTGAACTTTTCCATTCACCATAAATATTAGGAACAGCTGCTTCTCAGTGTTGGGACACACTGGCAGTCCAAACTGACGTACAACCACTCTTGTTCTCTGTTGTATTATACTTTTTCAATATACTTGTTTTCTCTAAACTCCGAGTTCGTGTTTTCCTTCCGGACCCTTTACAGGGTCGCAGTAACATTTAATTAAAGACCTTAACTGTGCCATTTGCATTGCTTATTCCTCAAATTTCAGTTTATTTGGAGTATTTTAAAAGGTTTTTAAGAGGGGGTGCATAATATGGGCACAACCTTCCATTTGAACATTCAAATATATCAGATGTGCATTGAATTTGACCCATAGTTATTACCACCAATTAAGCATTCAATTTCTTCTTAAGACCACATAAGTTTTAGTCTTAAATTTTAGACATTTTCAAGAATAAAAATTATGTAATGGATTTTGACCAAATTTAGAATAAGGATTCTAAACATAAGGTTTAGTATCATCATATCTTGCTTTTAATCTTTGTAAGAGGACATAAAACTGTTCTGTTTGGGGACTTACTTTTACCTGTCCTGGGACGAATATTTTTCTAGTATTTATATATATTAGTGTGTGTGCATGTAAGATTGATATAATGAAAAAATGTAAAAGTGGTGAAACCACAAAATATAAAAGATAAAATCTCAGCGAAAACACATCAGTAGACTAATATTTCGTTTCTTTTATTAACAGAAACTTCTTTGAATTCCCAAAAAATATTTGTTAAAATGGTGGCAAATCAAATAGAGTGCTCCAGACTCGAAGAGAACATCAACTTTTAGGGGCTGAGAAGTGTAATCCATTTTTAATTTACAGAAGAATCTATGATATATATCTGGATAATTATTTTAGCAAAAGAAAATGGTTACACATTTGTGCATTAGAAGAACAAATGAAGAAGACTTTAATCTTTCACCAGGTCGATGCAAGACAGGAAGAACAGTGTAAATCGTCAGGTTGGGAACAGCTGCCACATCCTCCTTACAGTTCAGATCTTAGCTCCCTCTGATTTCCGCTTCTTTGAATTTCTAGAATAATGAAGTGAATAATACCGTGAACAAATGGCAAAAAACTCAGTCCAAAAATAGCTATGCTAAAGAAATATAAAAGTGTGTTCTTTGATGGGGAAAATGTGTTTTCGAGAATGGAGAAAATGAATTGAAAAAATTAAATGTGAGATTTTATTGAAAATAAAGTCACCCTATTTATTGAATGACCCTCATATAATATCGTTATAAAAATTCTAATTCTATACACAAAGCATAATAGCATTAATAAAAGTTGTGCAAAATGTGTATATAATTATTATAATTTGAAAACGGTTATTGAAATAGATTATGTTAATAAAAAACGCAGCAATCTGATTAATTTTAAAACCAAAGACAACATTAAAGACAAATAAAAAACATTCAAAAAAGCAATAGTAATTTGATATATCCTCCTATTATTTACAACAAAATCTGTGCTTACTCAACAAAAGGCAATACAAGACGACACATTGCATCCACTTATAAACATATAAGTGTCTCTATGCACTCATATGTGATACTTATATCTTTCTAACAGCTTGTAATATCTGACAGAGTTGTTGACCTTTATTTATTTTGTAGAAACGTCAAGAATTTTGTCCAGTTAAGTGATAACACGAGAGCCAAGTGCTCATTGTCCACTTGTGTCTCTAGGAAACTTATATTGCAGCAAGCTATCATTCTAGTAACCGTTCTTGTAATGGCTATAATAGAATCAGCAATCTCCGCGTCGAAACAGTAGTTCTTGTGTATGTATATTAAGAATTCTATGCATTTAATTATCACAATTCCTTCGTTACGAAGAACAAGTGTGCAATATTTCCCTCCTTTAACCTTTTCACTGCGATAATATGCCCCAGCAGACATTTAAAAATATCAACTTGACAATTGCATTTCAAATTTAACGGCTCGTTATCCCAATGGTAATTTCTCATACACTATAGCAATTGCAATATGGCAACCATTTTGTTTCTATGTTTCAGAATATTTTAGATGAGGATTGATAATTTGTATTATTCAGATTACTGTTCTCATCTTGGATGTTATTCTCACAACGTTTCGGCTGATGTAACCTCTGACGTTTTTCAGGTGCATCTTGTCGAACTCGAGAATCTGTATGGAATTTCAAAACTGAACCCTTTATTTAATTTACGGGAGTAGATTGTTCTCGTTCCATCAGCCATGTAGTCTGAAGTAATTCTTAATTATATTCTTATTATCGCCTGTACTGAAAATTGACTCTTCAACCTTTAGAAGACTGATTATTACTTAGCACTTTATCTGTTGTGCCATAGGTTCGACAAAACGCCCGAAGGTTACATCTGACAAAACGTTGTGAGAATAACCTCTAAGATGAGAACAGTACTTCAAATAATCTAAACAATACATTTTCTTTCTGTTAATATCTTTGTAAACACTGACATAATCACATTGATACAACAGTTCTCATTAAATCACAGATGTTAAGCGACGTTGAACCTGGTCAGTACCAGATGGGTAACTATTTGAGAATATCAGGCTTTTATGTGGGAGGAAGATGACACCTCCAATGCAATAAACTGACGTTATCAAAATGTTATCTGCAGTTGGCGGATGAGCTGAATCTTTGGTCAACAGTAGCTGCAAAGTAGTAGGAGGCAAGTCAGTGATCTGTACTGCACAAGATGATGGATTGGAAAAACACTGTACCATGAAATGGTATGCAAACTGGTTGTCGACTTGAACTGAAACATTGGCAAAAGTGAAACGCATTTCAAAGTAGACTTTTCATTTTACTTGTTTTTTAGTAGTTTTAAACAGTTTTATATAATCGTTTTTATGTGAAAATAATTTAGCAAGAGTAGTAGATTGTATTTTAGTACCATTTACTACCATTTATATCAATAAGAGCCTCGATTCAATATTATTGGGATACATAGTCCTACTACGAATTACCGATGGGACAATCTTTTAGGCTTAATATCATATCCAATTTTTGGAGGATTTTTTAACCATTTTTTTGATAGTAGTAAAGAAACCCGGTGTTGTCAAGGAACAATAACTTGAAACTGTTTTAGAACATAATTCATTACAGATAGATAAAGGATAAATGAAGACCAAATATAAGAACAGAAACAGCAAATATGGGAAGAGTCCATATTTCGCCTACTTATTTTATTGGATGTTTATTCATGACTAGAGATACAGCCGAAAAACAGGATGCAGAAAATACATGTAGAGATAAAAAAGAAAAATGAAAACAGAAAGATTCCTGCATGGGCGGGGATAACACAAAAGGAATGTGGGTAAATATATGTGAAGAGAGAGTAAAAAGAGGATAGTGGTGAGGTTCTTGAGGAAGGTCTAGGAGAGAAAGAAAGAGTATTGATTTACTCCTTTCCAGGAGTTAGGCACAAGGCCAGTTTTTATCTTACTCCCACAAGTAAGATGTGACCCAAGGTCGGGTCGGGAAAGTGGGGTTTAAAAATTGCCTGGGCAGCCCCGTCGGCATTCCTCGGTAGGGGCGCCTCAGGCAGTAAGCAATAAACTTACTCCTCCTCAAAGAGAGGAGGCGAAGCCTGGAAAGGTGGACTTCCTAGAACTGCACAGGACAGACCCATAGACCGAAGGCCAAGACAATACCAGTCTATGGGGTGCAGTATCTATCGGAACAGATACTACACTTTGATCTTAGCCAAAAGGCCAAGAACAAAGAAAGAAAGAGTAACTGTGATGGAATGTGGGTAAGTGAGATTGAATGTGGGTAGTGCATTGTGGATGGAAAGAATTAGAGAAAAAAATCGAGGATTGAAGTAAAGAGGAAAGGGTATGGGAAATTGTAAATAGCTAACTCAGACACTAGAGGAAAAGGGGCTGAGAGAAAGGTAGAGGAGAGTAGAAAAGACCCACACACACACGTTTTTACATGAAAGAAAGTATACATGGAAAATTGGTCGGACAGCAAGAATAAACTGGAGGCATGCAAACAATTATCAGGGGAAATAGAATTTTGTTTTACAAGAATGGAAATAATTTGAAAGATATCAAGTCTTTTATTTATTGTATTCTTGAAGTGTGTGATTGCTTCAATAATGTATCTACCTTGAGAGTTACAAATCGATTTTGTTGTTGTAATCAAGCATATGCAAGACAAGTATATTTTTGTCATTACAAAGTTTAGTGGCGCTTTTAGGTTTGTATATCCACTTTTCAAGGGAGCGCTGCATTTCCCTGATGTAATAGCTGCAACATGCACTACACATTATGATGTCAATCCCAGCTTATCTTGTAGGGGTAGTGTCAATGCTTGTGCGTTTGTTGATAAGATTTCTGATTGTTTGGGAGGTTGTTTGTATAGTCCTGAAACTTCATTCGAACAGCAATGTTGTAGATGTTCATTATATATGTATATAGGTAGATCGATGGGTCTGAAAATATAAAGAGTGTAAGTTTTTGGGTTCTTTTTGTAAAATATGTGGAGTGATTATTCTGGTATTAAAGATGAAATACCTGAGATATTTCAGTGAGTTGAGTGAAATTTCGATATCAAATCAATCAGCTAGGTACTAGAAACTGTTTATTATGTAACCCGTTTATATGATGGTGGTGGTACCAATAAAAGTGTATATAATAATGTTTGTTGGTAGGTTTGCAGTGTACTTGAAATGCTTGTGTACTGTCGATTCTGTTGATAAATATGTTTAGGAATGGGGTCGTATTATTCTGTTCTTTCTCATGTGTAAAATTTATGGAGGGTTTCACATAATTTAGTTTATCAATAACGTTTTCAATTTTTGTCTTGTGAGAGACGAAAATAAATATGTCATCGATGTATCTGTATTATGTAGTCTTTGCTAGGAGTATGTTTAAAACGTTTTTAATGATTCTGATTCTAGGAATAAGCAAGCAAAAATGCCACTAAGTTGATTGACCATGAGTAGTCTAATATTTTGTTTGTAATATCTGCTGTTGAACTTCACATATGACAAGTTTTATTTTGTTTTTGTTTTTCATTATACTAATGTGTCACCGCTTATCAAGGCCCAAAGTCCACTCGAGGATAAAGGTTAATGACATTGTCAGTTGACAATGAACAACACATTGAGAGGATTAGAAATGAGGATATATTTTGCTGAAAGATGTGACGGACTTTTTTTATGTTTAACTAGAAAATTTAGATATTTGTTAATAGATACATTAGTGTATAATGGAGGAAATGTCGAGGCTGTTCATAGTTTGGTTGTTCATAGTTTGGTTGTTCATGTTTTTGATTTTAAAAAGATCTCCAGAGATTTTTATGTGCACTAAGCTGATAGAATCTAGAAAGAGGTTAATATTTTGGCACAAGCTGGACCTATTTTATGGGTGGCACTACCAATGTTATATATGATGGGTCAAAGTGGAATGTCTGTTTTGTGAGTTTGAGGTAAGGTGAAGAGTGTAAGGATAGTTGTTTGATGTGTGATATCCCTGTTTTGTTGCTGTTGACTGTGGCAGACGTGATGATCCTAAACCAGGATCGAGCAGTGTAAGTAGTCCCAACTTGCCTCACCCCCACCATAAAATAGCACGTCTTTAAGTAACGTGCAATTTGAACATTAGATTAATGTTTGAATCATAGTGAGGATTCGAAAACTTCTCCATTGATTAAGAATACCGGCGTTGGCAGAGACGATCCCGTGGTGTCTTTATTTTAACATCCGGGACAACGAGTCCAGAGATGTAGCTATGCAAATCAAGTTGGTTTGCATATGTCGAATTTATGTGAACAAATGAACATAATTCGCATTTGGGTGTCGGGATTGGATTAATCTAAACTTGATGTTGTGAAGAGCAGAATGGAGAGAAAGAAGAGAAGGGAGAGAAGGGAGAGAAGGAGAAAGGAGGGAGAGAAGGAGAAAGAAGAGAAGGGAGAGAAGGGAGAAAAGGAGAAAGAAGAGAAGGGAGAGAAGGAGAAAGAAGAGAATGAAAAAGAAGAGAAGTGAGAGAAAACGTTGAGTGAGCTGTGAATCGGATTATTTTTGACTGGGGTAACAAGTCAATTATTTTCATTTAATTTCGTGTAATTTATCTTTAATGGTCCCATTGAAGTCAGAGTGAAAACTCTTTTCGGATAGACTTTCAAACACCCTTACACATTGACTATTTTCTTTTTTACAAACTTTTGAATGATTCGGTATCTTTGTTAGTAATTTTCTTCAGGTTGGTGGGCTCATAGGTCGGATGATAAGCCAGTTTGTCAAGGTATGATTGTTTGCATAAGATGTTTATGCTGCAGGTTAGTCCCTCGAAACTACAAATATAGCGACACAGATTTAATTAAAGACTTTATTCTAGGAATTATTCTAGCTTACTCCTCATCTTAATGTTGACCTTTCGTGATCTGTGGGGTTTACATAGGTCAACATTACATAGCTTATGACACATCCTGAATAGCCTACCTGCATGCCAAGTTTGGTTGAAATCTACTTAATAGTTTCTTAATCTATGTCATCATCATCATATTCGGTTAATGTCCGTTTTACATGCTGGAAATGTGTTGGATGGCTTCTAGAAATTGACTTCAAAACTAACCTATCTCTGATCAGGTGTTTATACCTCTTTATCTCAAGTCCATTCTTATCACTTTCTTCCATGCTAACTGAACCTGCTACCTCAACCGTTCTACATCTACTGACTCAAGAACTCTCATCCGTTTTTTCAACATGGTCATACCATCAAAGTTTCCTCTTCTGCACACATCTCCCTATACTGTCCAGATTTAATGTTCCTCTGGGGTCATCAGATCTACAGCTGTTTTTAAGACTCACATTACACATTCATCGCATCATTTTCATATCATTTCTTTCCATGCAACACATATCCTCAACCTTCACTGGACAGATTTCACTTCTTTACATCATCATACTGCGTATACATGTCTAATAGACTCTTTCCATAGTTGACAGTGCCCATGCTCTGCTGGTTAGTAACGGCATAAGTTCCTTGAACTTACTGCATCCACTTTTAACTCTTGAAAACACAGAACCTGATCCACCCTGTACGTCAATGGTACCACCAAGGTAACAAAACTTCTCGACAACCTCAATAGTTTTGCCATCCAGATATACTTTGTCCACATCTGAGTTCTCATCTGTCTCCATTATCTTATACTTCTTTCATGAACTGGTTATTATTTCTCAACCTACCAGTAATTCCACTGCACTTCTTGTGTACCAATGCTTACAAGTAACACAAAAGATTAAATTGCACCCGACTCTTTTTCCATAAACTGAGCAGAGGAACTTTCCCTTTTCTGGGGGCTTTCCAACGCTACAACCACTGATCATCACTTTGGTGTTGGTAATATTCACTCTCAGGCTTTCACTTTCCATAGCATTCCTCCAAGTCTTTAACTTAACAAGTCGACCGTCCATTGTTTCATGGACAACGACTAATCACCAGCATCGTTTCCTATTTTCTGTTTTTGTTTCACTCAGTGGAAGTAAAATTTAATTAAATACCAAATCTTAAGATCAAAATATTGAATTCCTGAAATGTGTAACAAGTCAAAATGCGCTATTTTTTATTTCTATTGCTTATTCGTGTGCAGTATATATATATGGCATAATCCTATTTGACACAGCAGTTCTTGTTAGATCACTAGATTTAAGCAGCGTTGAGCCTGGTCAGTACCAGATGAATGACCATTTTGGAATATTAGGCGCTATATATCATCTTCCTTAACTGAGATATAAATACGTCTGGGGCCGCATGTGAATTTGATATTCCTTAGAAACTTTCTATTTCTGTGAAAACCGGATGCCCACGCAGGGCGAATACCACACCACATATTACCGAATGCGTTTTTAAAAATTCTTCTGTAGAATAACAGTTCAATGTCACTGAAAATGATTTCACTATTCAAAGAATTAAATAAAAAAAAAACAGTTTGGGATTTGGAGAATTGATAAGTACAATGTTATTGATTTTGATGATTTTACAGAGTCAAGGTTATCGGAAGTATGCGATTAAATCGTTGTAAAATGATTCATCTTTGATATCTCAAACAATAAGCAAATTGTTATAACAGATTGGTGAACATAACTTATATGAAGATATTTTAGAAAAAACATATTACAACATATTGGGTCATTTTAATGTTTGTTGAGGTTCGTTTGAAAGACAGCCATTAAATTTAGGGTTCAATTGAACCGATGAGGAAAACTAGACATGTGATTGGTTGACAGATTAAATCATGCAATGATACTGTATAATGGAACTTTGCAATTGGAAGAGGTGTGTACGTTTACTAAACATGGACACTTCCTCTAAGACCATAAAGAAACTGAATTAGTTTGGCTAAGTTAAATTTTATAATGGTTATGTTCTCAGTTATAGAAGGCTCTCTTTTAAGATTGAGGCAATTGTTACTACCATGTAACGTTCAGTAATTATTATACCACGTAGTCATATAACTAGCATCCTAAAGCTGAGAATAAAGACAGTTATGACAATAGATAGCATAATATTGACATTTTAAATTGAGTTATTGAATGACAATAAAAAAATGATATATAAAAAAAATATTGCTTGAAAATCGTGTTTAAAACTGAAAGCTTGCATGAATACTTTAAGGTAAATAAATGCTTATTTTAAAGAAAAAAAGCATATATCGATTGTGGCTTTCTCAAAATTTTATATTTAAATGTGTAATGATATTTTTTTTAAAGTGTCAATATTTCTTGTACATTATCATGCGAAATATGTGTGGCACTAGACTTCCAGATTGTCCTCAACAAAATTTCACGAGAGATTTACATCTTTAAGAGAAAAAAACAATGATTTATAAAAAAAAAATATTGCTTGAATTTTTTTTTTTTAACCGAAAGCTTGCATGAATACTTTAAGGTAAATAAATGTTTATTTAAAAGAAAAAAAGCATATATCGTTTTTGGCTTTCTAAAAAAATAAATATTCGAATGTGTAACGATATTTATTTTTAAAAAGTGGCAATATTTATTTTATATATATATATATATATATATATATATATATATATATATATATATATATGTATATATATATATATATGGTGATTATTCATTTTGACAGATGATTGCCGTCTCTTTGTCCTCAACTGTTGTCGATACCATTACTGTCTTTCCTTACATGACTTCGTAGATGACTTCTAGACCAGCCCTTGAGCTGCAAGGCTGTAAACATAGGTGGCAGATGAAAGTAGGAGCTTCGACTGGATTGATGGGATTGCTTTGTGGAATTCGATTTTGTGTACTGCCAGGTGTCTTTTAAGATGTAATGCTGATTTTAAAATATTCCCACACATTACATACGATAGGGTGTTTGGCCTTGAAGGGAGGGCAGATAGTGAACCTGTGAAATCTATACTTCAGTCTTTCATGCTCTATGCGATTATTTTCAAAGATTGCACAACCCTTCTCTACATGTGTTCTTCATGAGACTCTCTAAGGCCAATGTTTTCCAATTCTTAGAGTCCATACCTAGTCTAGTCAGGTTTTCTTTGATACAGTCTTTGTATCTTTTGGGGAAATTGTGTTATGGTCGCTTCCCAACCTGCAGTTGACCGTAAAATAGCTGTTTAGGAATTCTATCACCCTCCATGTGAACCATGTGACCTGCCAAGCGCATGTGAGCAGTGATTATTATAAACTCAATGCTCTGTATCCTTTCTAGACACCCTACTTTCCCAAGAATCATCCACAAAGCATCATGGTTGATAGTATTGAAAGCCTTCAACGAAAACTTTGTATAGTGGCACCCGCTTCTCAGTGCATTTCTCTTGAATTTGACGAGCAGCAAATATAATGTTGATGGTTCCCCTGACAGATCTGAAGCCACTCTGTGATTCGGGAATAGTTGTTAAACAAATATCTTCCATTAGCCTGTTTAACAGAAGTCGAGCAAAAACTTTGCCGACAGCTTCTAAGAGTGTGATACACTGATAGTGATCAAAAACACTCTTCCCTCCCTTACCCTTATACAGAGACACTAAAATACCATCTACCAAGTCTTTGGGTACACGGATGCCATGCCAGGTCTTAGTGATAAGATTGAATACTGCATGAGTAACATTTTTCTTTCCAGTCTTCAGAAGTTCAACAGGTAGGCCATCCTGACCAGGTCCCTTGTCAGTACTAATTTGCTCAAGGGTGACTTCTACTTCTTCACGACTTGGTAACCGATCCATTATAAACTTAACAGCACATTCTGTATGACATCCATATTCACTACTGAAGGAATATTGAACAGATCGGCAAAGTGTTCTTGCCAACGCTGCAGAATTTTCTGTGGTTTTTTTATAATATCCATGTTGTCTTTAGACTTTAGAGGAATCACACTAGATTTTGGGGGGCAAAATACTAAAATTATCGCTTGCTGTAACTATTCTAGCACCTTCTCAGGTATTAGGGTGAGCAGTACTGTCCTTAGAAAGGACCTATGATGGAGTTTGTCTCTGTCACAGGAAGACACAACAACAATGTTAGGATAAGATTCCTGCCGCCCATGTGCATATTTGTAGCTGTGAGCATCACCACTCGTCCATCGCCATTGAACTTCTAGTAGGTGAAATTACAAACTCTATGGCAAGCGAGATGACCGTCAAGAGACATCTGTATATCGAGAGATTTGAGTGTCATAGACTTGTAAAACGTGTATAGGACTATCTAGGACTTAGCAGCCACATAGCAAGTGACAAGCAATAGCAAGATGGCCAGCAAGCTGCTCTGTCTGCAGGTTTTTTATCTCAGAGATTTTACCTGGGCAACAAGAGTACATACCTATTAAAGAGACTGTTTCTAGCACCTTACACATTCTTGCTTTTTTATATTGGAGATTTGCTTCTAGAGTGGCTGCCTTCACTACGGCTTATGGGAGCCCTTCTACACCTTATGCCATTTGACTCATTGGCTGGGGTTTAGGTTTCTCGGCACACCTCGGTCATGCATACCACAGCTGACCGGCCCTAAGCTCCTCTGTATGTTTCTATCAGGGTTACTTTACCCTTAGTCTCTAGTTTAACAACCTTAGTCCACAAGGCAGTGGGGGTCCATTTTTGTAGCACCGAACACTTGCCATTTACCAGAACCCCATTTGTGAAGCAGTAATCACGACATGCACATGAGGTTGGTTTGACTGGAAGAAGCGCTCGGACGTCTGTGTGCTTTAAATACACGTCCATGAACCATAAATATATATATATATGTATATATATATATATATATATAATAATAATAATAATAATAATAATAACAAGCCTCGCATGTGTGGTCCCCCTCTGTATGTGACTCGATGTGACAAGTGTAAAATGCAATAAATTTGGGCAATTTGGTGCATTTCTAACCCCATTGTACCCCCTGGGAGCGCGAATCAGAATTTTTCTGAGGTCAAAGATGCTCATTTTATATCTAGAACAATTGCCTCTACATTTTGGCCTAGTTTCAGAAAAATTGAATAGATGGATCAAACGTTATGGGAGAAAAGGGTCATTTTTTGCCATTTGGGGGGGTTTTGACCCCCTGGGGGCGCGAACCAGATTTTTTCCAAGGTCAGCGATACTTATTTTCTATTAGGAATAATTGCCTCCATATTTTGGCCAAGTTTCAGAGAAATTGAATGGATGGATGAAAAGTTATGGGGCAGAAAATGTCATTTTTTACCATTTTGGGGCCTTTTGACCCCCTGGGGGGCTAACCAGATTATTTTCAAAAATCAGAGAATGTCACTTTCTAACCTGACAAAAGTTACAACTTCATGCAAAATTTCAGAGAAATTTAATGGATGGTTGCGGAAAAAAATCCGGACGGACGGACGGAAATGCCTCCAAACATAGGTCCCCCGATTGAATAATTCGGGGACCAATAATAATAATCCAGGTAAAACATCCACAGGGTAGTAATCTAAAGAATTTCAACCGGGTTTATAAAAATTAATATCACTATTTGTATTATTTTTATTATTATTTATTATCATTTTTTATTATCATTATAACTATTGTTATAATTATTGTGGTTACCATTGTGATCATTAATATTAATATGGCTATTATTATTACCATTTGTAATATGATCAGTATTATTGCAACTACTAATTCTACTATTATTAATGAAATTATTCATATTACCATATTTACAACCATTATGATTAATACTACTGCTACCTACTTCTATATTATTCATTTTATTATTTACTATTACCTTCTAATATTTCCTGATTATTTAATTTTTTACCTGACTATTACTTTTTTAATTAATGATTATTGATTATTATTGATTGCTATTATTGTTGTTGTTGTTATTATTATTATTATTATTATTATTATTATTATTAATACTTAACAATGGTGGCATTGAGTATTTTTTAATTATTACCGATATTATTATTATTATTACTATTATTATTATTATTATTATTATTTTATATTATTTTAATTATTATTATTATTATTATGTAAACTTAACTAATCTGCTAGTAAATTTGTTTGATTTATCAATTAATTAATGATAATTTGATAAACTTTAAAGGAAAATAAAACAGTGTAAATATAGAATTAGTGACACAATAGATTAACAACCCCTGCCTCCCCCATCTCACACACACGCCTGCACGCTCTTACACATATACCAATTACAACTGATTTGAGAACACACACACACGTCTGAACACTCATACACATATAGCCTGCTACGAATTACAGCTGATTTGAGAATATGTGGTTCGCCCAAGTTGAAGAAACTGTTCAACGATTTTTTGACACATTATGTTGCATGTATGTTCTCTTTCCACTTTCTGTCTGAATCAACAGACGATTTCATTTTTTTCTATCTATCTACCTATCTATCTTTCTATTTATCTATCTATCTTTATTCTACCCTTTTTATTATATCTCTCTCTTTTTACTTTATTTTATTATATTTTATGTTTTATATTTTATATTTTTTATATTTTATATTTTGATTTTAACTTTTTGATTCTTAACGGTCCCAAACCATGTGACTTCCTAAATTTTGAAATTTTAAATTTCTTTTCTTCTTCTTTTCTTTTTTTTTCTCCATTTCATTCTTTCCAAATATGATCTAAGGTTAAGATCGGATTCTAACTCTGCCTGATGAAATCTCAGTTTATAATAGCTGTTGACCGATAACATCGACATGCCAGTGTCGCAGATTTTGTACATGTCTGTGTAAATAAAAATAATCATATATATATATATATATATATATATATATATATATATATATATATATATATATATATATATATATATATATAATATTTCCTATTATGAAAATCAGCAAAGTGTATGTATTAATAATTAATCTCATAAGTTTTCTCCACTGTTGGAGATGATCTCCTTTGAATAATTACTTTCCAGTCTATAGATAATTATAAATAGTTATTTATGTTTGTACAACACTAAATTGGATGAAGCTGTGTACGCTATATCATTCCTTCATGTTTTATATTTCGGCCTTGCTTTTTAAATTTTATTTTATTTATTCGTTTATTTTGTTTGCAACTTTGAAAAACTGTACTTAAAACTTCCAGGTGCTTTTGTATACATTTACAGGTAAGGAACCGGAAAAAAAATTATTTTTGAATAAATCTTCTTGCATGATTAAATAAATCTTCCTGAATGATTAAATAAATCTTCTTGCATGATTAAATAAATCTTCCTGTATGATTAAATAAATCTTCCTGAATGATTAAATAAATCTTCCTAAGAGGAACACTTACCATTAGAAATGGGAAACAAACATGAATGCTAATATTTATGACAGCACAACTTTTACTAATTCATTTCTTTAAAATGATCTAAGCCAGTTTAAAGCATACTTGAATATATGTAAATACCTATTGCATGGCTAGTTCATAATAATGAAACACACTTCAAAACTTAACTAAGTACCACCTCAGCAGATATCCAAAAGTCTGATTGATCCCTCTGGTTGTTCAGTCTAAAATGAAAGACCTCCCCTGCCCATTTGCCATGTAAGACTCACTGCTTCCTGTCTGTGTGACGTCACTGCCGGGACACATAGCCTCCCTCGAATTCATTGGAAAATTCTACTCTACCTCATTTTAACCTTATGTGGAAATTTACCATACTACTCCTATTTCTTACGCATATGACAATTATCTTGCGACACATGTCAAAATATTTCTACTGATAAAGGCTTACTTAAAAACCTTTCCTAAAAACTTATACAATGCATGACTGTAAGCAACAGAATATGATTGTAAGCCAGAAAATCTGTGGCCTCTCATTTACATTGTAACCAAAGCTGACTCGTTTGATCTACTTATGATTGCATTAAGTTTTCTGGCCGACACATTACAGGATTAAGAGATAAAACTGTGAATGAAGTGAAGAGAGCACATAAGAATCTAAGATAATTTCTTACATTCCACACTCTCTGGCATTACTTCTTTCAAAAAACATCCCTTCACTCTTTTAGATTTGGAGGGGGCAGCAGATGTTAAGGAGGGAAAGGAAATGTTCTCTTGAGCATAGAAATCTCCTTTGACATTCTTATAACAATAGCAGTAGTGAAAAGTTATGACAAATAAGTGAAGTAGAGGTGAGGAGTAGCGAGATTAGGGTTAGGGTTAAGGGTTGGGTTAGGGTTGAAGTAGAGGTGAGTGGAAGAGGGGATAAGAACGTTTTGACCGTTTAGAAGGGTTCGTTGTGTAGAGCAACAAAATGACAACAGAATTATTGGAATCTTTTTTGAAGAACTACACCGAGATCTTGTAGAAAGCGATTCACATTGGAAGCAGTAATATAATATATTTTATACACCTTCAAATAAAGACTAAAGAGTAATTTGAATGAAGAATGTGAATATGTTGCAATGTTAGAGTTCATTTGAACTGACGAGCAGAAGAGAAAGGTTTGAGAAATTTGGTGTCGATGGGTACTTCAGCTAGTATACTAATATTTCAAACATAGTTAACTTATTATTCAGGTTAACGATGATGGTCAATATCGACTAGGGAATAACTGGAACGCTAAAGCAAACAAAAAAAAAACAATTGTCTAGTGTGAGGGTTGAACCCTGAAAGATGGTATAAAATATTGGAACTGAAGGCGAACGCCTTATCCACAGGGCCACCAATCAAACAGAAATAATTTGTCTTTTTAATCTACTTGTTGTTCTGTCGACTAATGATAGAAAATACTACATTGGAAAGGGGGCGCTAAAAATTTCTATTTCTAATGTTATTTTTAAATAATTTTGATATTGAATAATGAGTTTTAAAAAAGGTTCAAGAACTTCTGACATCGGAGTGAACGTGCTGATTCCAAATCTGCGGTTAGTTTGGCTCTTACATCAGCAGTTTAACTATGATGACGTCACATACAGACTATTTTACTTTATATATATATATAAATGTCATACATAGTTAAATTTAATATAAATTGTCCACTTCATACTAATAAAATTCTCATGCCATGATGATTTGTCCATACAAAGCAAAATATTTAAGCTCATGAAAGATTTAAACATGTTTCTATGGCAATATTTGTAGCTAGTTTGTTACCCTGCTTATCAACTCATTCCATATATTAACTATTTCATATTAGTTTATGTAAAAAGATATTTCCTCTAAAATTAAATGACATACTGTGTTTTATTTTCTATTTTTAATTCGCTGGTATACTCGTCCCAATTTGATTCATAATATTGAAACACACTCGGAAACTTTAATAAGTACACGATATCAAACCTAAAACTACTTCATAGCGATTAAAAAACATTACCGCGATCAAAAATATGTTGAAATAGAGATTACACGGTTGAAGTTATGGGCTTAGAAATTTCCCAATTTATAGCATTTTGTGTCTGCTTAAATCTCATTGAAATCAGTTAATAAAAAAATTAATAAAAAATAATTTAAGTGGAGGTATGGTGTTCATGCTTCCCCAAGGACCCCTTTAAAAACTACCAGATGTCAGGTGCTTAAATACTTCAGATCAATCAAAAACATAGGTCTATAGTGAAAACAGTTAAAACAGAGCTAACATGACTAAAGTTACCAGCTTAGAAAAGTGGTAGTTTTTATCATTAAGATTCCATTAAAATAATCAAGATTTCCTAAAACTTTTAGAATCTGTTTAATTATGTGTGATTTAACAATGGTTTAAACTTCATTTTCAAGTTTGTAGGTCTAATAACTTTTTGAATCTGTTAAATTATGTGTGATTTAACAATGGTTTAAACTTCTTTTTAAGTTTGTAGGTCTAATAATTTTTTGAATCTGTTTAATTATGTGTGATTTAACAATGGTTTAAACTTCATTTTCAAGTTTGAAGGTCTAATAACTTTTTGAATCCGTTAAATTATGTATGATTTAACAATGGTTTAAACTTCCTTTTCAAGTTTGTAGGTCTAATAACTTTTAGAATCTGTTTAATTATGTGTGATTTAACAATGGTTTAAACTTCATTTTCAAGTTTGTAGGTCTAATAACTTTTAGAATCTGTTTAATTATGTGTGATTTAACAATGGTTTAATCTTCATTAAAATGAACGGTAACACGTTTTTCAATGGGAGGTTTTCAGCTCCCTCATGGAATAAGAAAAATAAATGGATATGACGCCCTTATGACCATCTGCATAGGTAGAGGCTCATTCCAACAATCTTTCAAGTTTGTAGGTCTAATAACTTAAAAGTAGTTTGTGGGCACACGTATAGACCGGTATATCTACCTATGTTTGATAATTATTAATATAACTAGCATTGCCCATGTCGTAGATAAAAAACATCAGTAATGTACACCTTCAGTATAAACAGTGAATACTAATTATCACATTTTAATCCTTTTTATTTTAATAAATATCGAATTATGATATCATATCAAATTAATAAGAAATGAATAAGATTTTAAATTTCGTCTAAATCAAACTATAAATGCAAACATAAGCAGCAGATTATTAAAAAAAACATGAGAAAAAATGTGACTCGTTGAGTCCCCATTGAGCTCGGGTTAGATTGTTTGAATCAGGAAAAAGGTGACCGGCAATAAACTAACTTCACTCTTGAAGGAAAAGGTAATGCCTAGGAGGATGGCTTCCTAGGGCCGAACTATAACTAATTCAGACAAAAGGGTCGTACCCTTTGCGAAAAAGAGCCTAGAATCATAATGTGCCAAAGATTCCCCGGTTGGCATAAAA
This sequence comes from Sepiola atlantica, assembly GCA_963556195.1. NCBI lineage: Eukaryota > Metazoa > Mollusca > Cephalopoda > Sepiida > Sepiolidae > Sepiola > Sepiola atlantica. The sequence continues at coordinate 58,668,711 of OY744529.1, read as the reverse complement.
AAGAGCAAAAGAAACCCACTTTTGTGGAGAAAAACAGCTTTGACAGAGTGTAAAAATAGCCGTGAATAGACCCATTAGCATTTCCCGGTAAGGGCGCATCACGCAACAAGCAATAAACTAACTCCCTCTCGAAAGAGGAGGTAATGCTTGTGAGGATGACCTTCTAAATCCAAATCGAACCATACCTCATTCTGAAAAAGTGTATGGTGATTTATAATTCCTATCGGTTTGCGGACTGTATTGAATTAGGAAAGCGTTTTGATAGACAAGCAGACAAGTTTCATCTAGCAAGGCTACCCGGCGTTGCTCGGGGCCATTTCCAAATTTCTTATAATGAGGATTTTTTATGGTCACATGATAACAATTTGTTGACATTATTGATGTTTTAATATTCTAACACATTATGGGATACTTTAAAGGGTCTATTTTTAATTAGCTTTCCCCGGATGCAGTAATGTTATTTTAGTTTTTAATTGTTATTTGTTTATATATTTTTCAACTTATATAGAAAAGAAATAACATTTTAGTTTTAAGGTACACAACTCCTATTATCTTCTTCAACTTAAAATATGAGATCTCCCTTACATTATTTGAGTTATGCTTAAAACTAAAGACAGTGTTTAAGAATGATCTGTCACGTAACCTTTATCAATATAAAAATTTGAGCCTTTTCAGATATTACCTATTTCTGTTCACGGTAGTTTCTATCTGAATGAAAATATGAATATTTTAACAATTATTTACTATTATTAACACACGAAACAATCTATCAGTATTACTCTTCTGCAACAATAGCGAAATTTGCTGCTGATAAAATATGGCTTCCATCTGTAATTAACATTTGCTACAAAAAGAAAGATGTGTTTCTGCAAAAAATATTCAGAGCATGAATAATTGTATTTGCAAAAATATAAATCGAATTACAATGTTTTCTTCTTAACAACATGGACCAACACTAAAGAAAAGAAAATGGCTATTCAGAATGAAATATATATATATATATATATATATATATATATATATATATATATATATATATTAAAGTGAAATCGCATAACATTGCCAAGACTACACTTTTCCTAACGTCTTTAAGAACTTGATGTCTCTTTTTGCTCATATCATGATCCGACCCCTTGGGGTTAATACCATCAAAATGAGGAGGAAGAAAAGAAGAAAAAAAACTATGAGACAGTCTCGCCTGACAAAGTTGAAAAAAAAAATTAAATAAATGAATTTTTCATTTAAATTGCACGATTGTTGATTTTCAAAATATTTCACTTTAATACATTCTAATGCATGCTTCAAAGATGTTGTCAATTTCCTTACCATATATATATATATGATCTGAGATCGGATTCTAACTCTGCTTGATGAGATCTCAGTTTATAGTAACTGTTGATCGATAACATCGACATGCCAGTGTCGCAGATTTTGTACATGTCTGTGTAAATAAAATTATCATACATATATATATATATATATATATATACAAAACTCAATGTATGTGTGTATGTGTATGTGATATTTGTGTGTTACCTATAGAAAGAAAGGTTAGGGAATCTACATAAAATCTAAAAGTGTATACTTATGTAAAATTTACCGAGGAAGACAATGGAAGTGTTCCCGAATCTCTAATTGCACCTCTAAGAGGGCTATGAGGTTATACCCTCCTTAAAACTTCAAATATATCGTGCTTTTATGAAATTTAAATCCTATGTATAAAATGTTCTGTGGAAGACAATGGAAGTGCTCTCAAATCTCTAAATGTCCTCCTAACCTAAGGGAGCTATAAGGGCTGAACCTCCTTTAAAACTTCAAATCTATCCTATTTTGATGAAATTTATATTATATGTATAAAATTCTCCGGGGAAGATAATGTAAGTGGTCCCGAATATCTACTTTACTCTCTATGTGCCGAATATCTATGTACCCTTACCTCTAAGTGACCTATGGAGACAGAACCTCCCTAAAATTTCAGATACTTATATCGGATTTTTCTTATGAGTATTATTTTACAAGTCGATTTAATTGTTTAGTTGGGAAGTATCAAACTCAAAACATAGAGTGTGCGGTTTTGATTCTACCTTCCGATTTTTTTTAAATTAAATTATATGAAATCAAAGAATATATTTTTCCTTTTTTAAGATGTATATAGAGTCGATGCTTAAGGCTCAACTGTACGACCAGTTGAGCAGCAAGATAAGTCATACTGTTGAGCAGCAAGATAAGTCAGACTGTTGAGCACATCAAAATGCCTGTTTATAACAAGGCTAGAATGTTCCATTATGCTTAGAAGGGAAAGTCCATTCTCTGTGTTCTGATTGGCTGAGATTCACAAGTGGCCATTTTAGTGTATAAATGTTCATTCATTCGAACAAGCACTCCTCCATGAGATGGATGCCAGTTGAGGCCCTTATGCCGGTAAGTGTTAGTTTAATTCTATATCTCCCCCCCCCCCTCCCCTCAGTATGCGAACGCAATGGTCTTTGGGGAAGAATGAGTTCCTTCTGGCCTGGTTGATTGTGGGAGAGTAACCTGGACAATGCCCGGGCAGATTTCACTGGCATTGGTTTAGCAGTGCCGGGTGATGTTGGGTGCCTCGGCGATGTCATTACATCTCCTCTGTTATGCGGCAATGGTGTACCAGGTGTATGGGAATCACAAGGCGTTGGATTGGGAGATTCAGTCGAAGCACTGGGAATAGGGACTGGAATTACAGGTGTTGCAAGTTTTCTGAGGAATCTGCGGTTTCGCAAAGTGATTCTGCCTGACCCATCAATCCTGATCCGATACTAACGGTTAGGGAGAGTTTCAACAACACGACCTGTTTTGTCCCATCGACGATTGTTTGCACGTTGTATTGATACTCTTTCTCCTTCTTGGAGTGGGCATAAAGTATGTGCTGTGCGATTGTACCGCTCGGTGAGGTGAGCATTGCGCTGAGATAAGCTTATCTCACGGTTCCTAGCTGCAGCTATCCATTTTGCACGTGGTTTATATCGTGCGGGTTGGGATGGTATGAAGTCACGAAGTCAGCGGTGGAGCAAGAGTTGTGCTGGGGATAGACCAATGTCTTGGATAGGGGTGTTGCGATATTGCAGGATGGCTCTGTCAACACTGTCATTATTCAATGAGCCCTGAGGACATGTATTTCCATGAATTATCCTCTTCGCTGTTTCTACAGCTAACTCTGCTCAGCCATTAGATTGAGGATATGCCACTGAGGACTGTCTGTGTTTCACACACCATGTTTTGAGGAACTGCTGAAACATGTTGGAATTAAAAGGTGGGCCACCATCGCTACTAAGTTCTTCTGGAGTGCCATATGTGTGGAATAGTTTCCGACAATAGATATTAGTTTTGAGGTGATGGCATGACCTGGTTTAAGATGATACAAAATAATCCAGCCAGTGAGTCTGTCTGCACAGACAAGGTATGCAATGTGTCCGACGTAAAAAAGGTCCATCACTATCTGCTGGAAGGGCCAATCTGGAGCTTGGGTTAATACGAGTGGTTCAGGTGGCTGACTTGGGGCAATGCTTGTGCAGATGAGGCAATTGGCTCGAAAGTTGCATATTGATGCATTCATACCGGGCCAATACACCGATTCATTGGCACGGGCTTTCATGCCAACCACACCCTGGTGGGCTGAGTGTAGATAACGTAGTACTTTTCCTCTGAGAGATTTGGGTACCACGATTCTCGCATCCATCAGTGCTAAGCTCCTGTCAGTACTTAGTCGATGGCGTACATCCCAGAAGTTACGGATTTCCGGTTCAGTAAGTGAACGTTTGGATGGAAAACCTAGCTGTATTGTGTTGATCAGAGTCGTGTAAGATGGATCATTTCGGCCTGATGCACGTACGTGATCAGCTGACAGGATTGTATCGTTGTCTTTAAAATCGTTCATGGCCTGCTGCGTTGCTACCTCCACCATAGCATCTATTTTATCTGAGAGATGGATGTCTTCAGAGGAAGGGTGTGTGGAAGATAGGGATGTAAGGGCACTCATTGTAGGGACTGGGTTGCGAGAGACGGCATCGGAACCCTGATGCAACTTTCCTGGGCAGTGTTGGATGGTAAAAAAATACCTGAGTGATTTCTCTTTAAGCTTAAAGAGGCGCGGGTTATGTATCTTGCTCAGGTCCCTGTCGCCAAATACTATTATTAAGGGCTGGTGGTCTGTTACTACTATTATGTTAGGGCAGCCCATAATAAATATACGGCATTTGTCTAATGCCCAGGCGATTGCTGCTGCTTCGCCTTCAATGGGTGCATATCGGCGCTCCGCATCTGTGCAAAATCTGCTGCCTGCAAATACGATGTGCCAGCCCTCAGGACAACATACCGGTGCTTTCTCAGTGGAACATATACAGTGTTTTTGTAATAGCAGGAAACCCATACCTTCTTTACTCCAGTCTGGGGCAAGGCAGGTTGCTCTGTTAATATCAAAGGTCGTTACACCCTTTTTTACCAAATTCACAATGATTTGCCTGGATGTGAAAAATGCATTCTCGAGATCCTGATTCCAAATGAAGCATGAATTTTGTTTGACAAGGTCTCGAAAGGGAGACATTATGGTGCTTAGGGAATGTGCCCATACTACTTGATTAACTAATCCAAACCAAGACCTTGCATCAGTTATATTCTTTGGGATAGGAAAGTTGGCAATTGCATTAAGTAAATTCTCGGAAGAGGCTACTCCTGATGATGTTATTTGAAGGCCTCCAAACTAAACCACATCTTTGCAAAATTGGAATTTATTTTTGTAAAGGACAATTCCGTTTTTTGCGCAAAGCGATAAGTAGTCAAATGTATGATAGAAGGCATCTTCTATACTGTTGTCAAAAAGTAGCGTATCATCAACGACCTTCACTTTGTGAGGAATATTCTTAATGATCTCATCATATCTACGCGTATAGGCATCACCGGAGGCTAAGTATCCCTGAGGCATGCGGAGATACATGAAACGACCCCACTCCGTGATGAAAGTTGTAAGTGGCTGAGATTCCTCATCTAGAGGGATTGAATGATAACCATCCATTGCATCTAAGACGGTTTTTTTTTTGTTGGGTGGCACCTGTAATGCCAATTGGAATGGTGAGCTAGTGTGATGTGTTTCTCGTTTGCACTGTGAGTTTAAATGCTGATAGTCCACCGTTCTTCTTGGTTTTCCATCTTTTTTTGCAGTGATTACCATAGTGCTGCACCAATCGGTAGGGGTACCAACGGGCACTGGAGTAAGAATGCCTCTTTTAACATCATCCCAAAGTACGAGTCGTACTTGCTCCTTGAAATGATAAGGCACAGGAATTGGGTTGTGTCTGGCTTTTGGGACCGCTCCCTCTTTAAGGTGAATATGGGCGGCGGGGCCAGACATAGATGGGAACACCCCATTGTTTTTTAACGTTGTCTTGGCAAAATGCTCTAGGAGCCAATCCTTAAGTCTACTAATGTTTTCTTCCGTTGGGGTGAAGGGAAGACTTTTGGGGCGACTTGGCAATTGATTCACATACTCAATGTGTTGTATTGCGATATTTGCCTGGGTTGAAAATGTTGCCGCAGGGTTTGGGAAATCTTCAGGCAGCATTCCCACATCAATGCATGCTGCCTTGCTGAAATAAAGTCGCTGGATCCCATCACATACGTAAAGGGCTTGCTTGGTTGTTCTTCCACAAACTTCGAATTTCACAGGTAACCATCCCTGACACACAGATGTGAAATCTCCCACAGTCCGAACGATTTTTCTTGATGGTACTAAGTTATTCATTGTGAGCCCCATGTTAAACAGATGTTTTGATCCCCCTAGACATATAGTGGCCCCACTATCAGGGAAAATCTTCAGCTTTGTTCGGTAGTCACCAGGGATGTTCTTCGGTTGTCTGGGATCTGGATTTGGTGAAAATGGGATAACATATGCATCTATTTCTGCTATTTGATTTTCACTTGCGGTCGTATATGTATCCCTTGTCTGGTTAAATGTGATGTGAGCGATAAGAGAATCCATGGGAGCCTCGTCAATTCCAATACAGGGTTTCTTTGCTCAGCACACTCTTGAAAGGTGATTAAGTTTCCCACAAGTGCTGCATGTTTGACCCCATGCTGGACATTTTAACTGGCGAGAGCTTATTCCTGGGATACCATGATAATGGCTACCACAACCCATGCAAGCTTGAAAGTTATCACGTTTGGCAGAGTTGCTGATACTAGCATGACTTTTATTAGTTTGAGCACTGGTTTTTTGCTTGCAGTACGTAGATATCCGTGCAATAGCCATATCAGAGGTATCAGTCATTGAAGTTTGGTCTTTCAATGCCGATTCGAAAGCCTCAGAATGGCGAACATTTTGTTTGAGAGTTGTAAGTGTTCCAGCTTTGGCCAGCAGGTCTGCTTGGAGGGTATTGTTTGCTATTCCCCTGATGAGCTGGTCCTTGATGTACATGTTAGACAGGTCATGCTCACAAAGGGGACATAAAAAGTTGCAGTCCAGGTCTGTGGCCCGGAGGCGGACGAGATAGTTCTGTATTGTCTCAGTCTCACCCTGTGACATGGAGGCAAAAGTAAGGCGATGAACGATTGGATTCGACCTTTGAGTGCCCAATGCCTCTATCATTCCTAGTAGCTTGTCTGGGTCAGTGATGAAGAATTTAGGGTGAGTGTTGACTATAGCATTCTGGACGGACTCATCAGCAGAACTGTATAGCTGTATATTGGCCTGAGATGTTGGCATACCCGTCATCTTGGTGAATACTTCCCAATCAATCCTGAATTTTCTGAATTGTTGGGGGTTCATTTCAAGATGGAGCTGGGGCAGTTTAGCGACTGGCGCTTTAGCGTATGTTACCTCAGCAGAGAGTTCCTTAGCTTCTTTAATGATTGAGAGAGCTTATCCCATTGTTGTGATCCCTAGCTCTTTTAACATGGCCCGATACATCATTTGCAGGTTCCTTTTTGCCAGCTTTTCACTTGCAAATGTGGCAGCATAAGTTCGAGCTGAGCTAGCAGAGATCCCTGCTTTGAGGAGGTACTGCTCCCAATCTTCAGGATCCATATATCCTGTTTGTAGCGCCATATAGAGTCGATGCTTAAGGCTCAACTGTACGACCAGTTGAGCAGCAAGATAAGTCAGACTGTTGAGCAGCAAGATAAGTCAGACTGTTGAGCACATCAAAATGCCTGTTTATAACAAGGCTAGAATGTTCCATTATGCTCAGAAGGGAAAGTCCATTCTCTGTGTTCTGATTGGCTGAGATTCACAAGTGTCCATTTTAGTGTATAAATGTTCATTCATTCGAACAAGCACTCCTCCATGAGATGGATGCCAGTTGAGGCCCTTATGCCGGTAAGTGTTAGTTTAATTCTATAATGTAAGTGAAGAATTTTGGTATGTTCAGTACGTAATGCCTCTCTCTCTCTCTTTCTCTCTCTCTCTCTCTCTCTCTCTCTCTCTCTCTCTCTCTCTCTTTCTCATATATATATATGTTTGATAAAAGAAATTCTTTTTAAATGTTTGATAAAAGAAATTATTTCCCTTTTCATATTGTTCGTATGCTGTATAAAAATAGTAGTTGCCTCATGTATATTTTTCATGGAAGCATTATATAAGCCCCATCCTGACCCTTTAAGTTTTATCAAATTAATCAAAGTAGATTGATAGAGAAAATTCAAAACTATATAAGAAATTCAGTATAAAATGTTTAACGTGTATAAATAGTACATATAGTGTAATATATATTTAAAAAAGTATATATATATATATATATATATATATATATATATATATATATATATATATATGAAACTAAAAGTATACTTTTAGAGGATAGAACCTATAGTGAAATGGTTTAAGCTCAATATACGAGATAGAGCAATTATAAAAGATAGATAAAAGAAGAGAGATAAAGATGTACGAATGACCAATCTATTTCAACTTCAATTGTTCAATGCAAGGTGTTTATTTTTCTTTCTCTTAAGCCAAGGCTTTTCAAAGATTAAAATCTTATCATCAGAGGAATTACATAGATGGATAAGTTGGCAGTGGAAAAGCTAAAATTCAAAATTTGAAAAAATATAAAGTAATGGAGAGTAAGAGTATGGGTGTAAAAAATATGGACTCTGCCCAGTTGGTGAATGTCCGTTGATAAAGTGTCCGGTGAAAGGAGATTTAAAGATGGAAAAAAGGGGTTTCGTGAAGGCAGCGTTGACAATGTTCAAAATGAAGTAAATCCAATAGAAAGATGTTTAGTTCAATCGTAGATGGAAAGCACTTATTCGGATGTAATTTTGAGAATTAGGATCATTTTAAAATACTTCCGTGGACCGAGAATGAAAGTAGTTTTTAAGAAGTTGAGTTAGAAATGTGTATATTAAACGCAGGCAGTCGGGAATTTAAGTAGTGACTTCGATCGAGTCTAAGAAAAGCGACAACTCTGGTTATAGACAAGGCCAAGTAAAGAAGTGGGGGAAGGGGTAAAGATAAAAGATAAAGAGGGTTGGTGATAGGGTTAGTTAAATGAACTATGGATGATGCTGGGAGAAGAGAAGGGGAAGGGTTTGTTTGGTTACTGCTCATTGCTAGTAAGCAATAAACCGGTGCGAGTTGGGTTGGGGTTATCATAAGCTAAAAACAGAAGTTATTCAGGTCAGTAAATAGGTAGTTCTGAAAGGGGGGGGTCCCGTAATTAAAAGGGATTTTTATACAAACTTATATATAATTCAGAAAGTTTAAAAGGGTTCCAATTGGGAAATTAGTGTTCAGATGATTAGAAATCTGGAATTTACGTGTTTAATATGTAATAATTCGGACAAAAACAGAGTTTGATGTATAAAGAATTCCCAGTTAGTTAAATATTAAATGTATGACTAAATAAGAAACTTTAATGTATAACTGAGGTTAGGATTGGGAACAGCATTAGTCTGCTTGCAGCAATTGAGTTCTAGTATAAGGATTATGGGGTAGGATTGGGTTGAATTTTGTAACCTAAGTGATGCACTAGTGTGTTGAAATTGTAAATAGATTTTAAGGAGGGAGCAAATGGACCATTATAGGAGTTACCAGGGAGCATAGTTTAAAGTAATGGAATTTATGATAAAAATATTTTCGGTAGAGCGAAGCGTATACAGAGTCGATGGATCGAATACAAGGGAGATAAAAAAGAAATTGTTTCAGCTTTATTCTCACACAGTTTTCATTACAACAACACTTTTAACTATTTTGGGTTCGAAACACTGTTGCCCGGGATGCAATCAAGTCATTTTAGTTTTTAATTTTTATTTGGTTGCACATTTTTAAACTTAAGGTAGACAACTCTCATCATATTCTTCAATTTAAGGCTAAATAATTTTTAAAATAAATTATAGCTAGTGTTATTGGCAAAGAACATATTCTTTGCCAATAACACTGTACAACAATAAAAAAAATGAAAATTGGTTAGTCAGAAACAAAGTTTTACTTGTCCGCTTAAATACTATTTGGGTCTGATTTGGAAAATCCGACAAGGTAACTTTATATCTTAGATGTCCTGGGACGATAATTTCAACTATTAACACTAAAGTATTTAAAGTTTCGTAATACTAGATTGAGTCAAAAGTTTTTTCAGATTTTTGCTGATGATATTTGAGAACCTCCGATTTTTGTGAAAGTTTAGATACCTCCGATTTTTGTGAAACTTTAAATACCTCCGATTTTTGTGAAAATTTAGATACCTCCGATTTTTGTGAAAATTTAGATACCTCCGATTTTTGTGAAAGCTTTAAACATAAATTAATAAATATTCCCCAAGTTTCATTTCCTTTGAAGTATTTTAATGGTTTTTAGAGGGCAACCTACCATTTGAAAATTAAAATATTTCAGATTTGTATTAAATTTGATCCATAGTCATTAGAAACCAATTAACACATCACTCAATAAGTCCCGGGCCTGACACATAGATAGCGCTACTAATAAAAAGTCTAGATGATTTTTATAAATTACTAACCTTCAAATAACATGAGTCAACATTTTAACCTATTCCAATTATTACTTTACAAATTACATTTATTTAAGTGAAGCTACTATCGCAGATTTTCAAAACAATAGAAAAATCTGAATTTCGTGTCTTGTAAAACATTGCTTTCTGATGTTAAAAAATAAGTGTTCAAGCAAAGTAATGGGTTGATTAGTGTTATTCGGACTCTGTTCCGAGAGAAACAATGTTTAAGAAGTGGCATTCTGACTTTAAATGCTGTCGTACAGACATAAATGATGCTGAATACTCAGATCACCCAAATTCAGCAGTTGTCCCTGAAAACATAAAAAAGTCTACAAACTCGTTTTGGCCGATCGTAAATTAAAGTTGTGTGAGATAGCAGAGGAGTTGAAGATGTCAGAAGACAGTTTATTCGACATTTTGTCAATGAAAGCTGTGTTTAAAGTGGGTGCCACGTTTGCTCATGGCCGATCAAAAACAATAAGGCATCGACGATTCAGAGCATTGTTTGCAACTGTTTCGACACAACAAAAAGGAGTTTTTGCCTCAATATATGACAATGGATGAAACAGCGATTCACCACTTCACTGCAAAGTCAAGGCAACAGTCAACTGAGTGGACAGCAGCAGGTGAAAACCGTCCACAGCAACCAAAGATGCAAACATCAGCAAGTCAGATTTTGGCCTCTGTATTTAGGGATGTGCAAGGTATTTTGTGGACCAATTACCTTGCGAAAGGAAGGACGATCAATAGCAAATATTATGTAGCAATATTGGTGCATTTGAAGGAGGAAATCGCCAACAAACGAACACAAATGAAGAAGAAAAAGTGCTCTTTCGGAAAGACAATGCACCGTGTCACAAGTCGATCACAACGATGGCAAACCTACATGAATTTAACTTCGAATTGTTTATGCACCTATTTTATTTTCAAGATCTGGCCCCCAGCGACTATCGGCTGTTTGCATACCCCAAAAGTATGCTCCAGGGAAAGAGATTTGGCTCCAATCAAGAAACAATATCAGAAACTGAGGCCAAAGAGCAAGAAAAATACATCGAATTGTTAGAGAAGCATTGGAATCAGTGTATCACCCTAAAAGGAGACTATGTTGATGAATAAAGTCGAATTATGCCTTAAAGTTGTTGTTTTATTAGTTAGGCCCGGGACTTATTGAGTGAGTTTCAATTCTTTCGTAAGTCCCTTTAACATTAAGCCTTAAATTTTAGACATTTTCTAAAATGAAAACTATGCAACGCATTTTGATCAAAATTGGAATAAGGATTCTAGACATAGGTTTTAATATCATTATATCTTGATTTTAACCTTGTAAGGAGTCATAAAAGTAGTGCAAAACTGTTCTGTCCAGGTAATTCATTTTCCCCGTCTTGGGACGGGTATTCTTCTCGTATCTTGCAATTAGAATCATTTTTACTCTATTTGTGGAAGAAACACTGAGCGAGTGTAAGTACCGTAGCAACCAAAATTATTGAAGTGGAAGGCCCACAAAGTGTCAACGAACATGTAGCAGAAAACAGTCTGAGACATAACAAGGAAGGTGACACCAGCCATGTTTGGTAGAATTTCAATAGGATGTCGTACTTTGAGTTTGTATCAGATGGTCACATGGTGAATGCATACTCTAATGCTAAACAAAGAATAATATACAATGCTTTTAAAAACTGCTACTTTGATCAATCGAAGATATACAAGCCTACAGCATGACAATGCCCCAGCACACATTGCCAATGGGAAACAGTGCAAACTAGAAGAATTTTAATGGCTAGAAGTGTTGCCTAACTCTCCCTCAAATCCAGACCTTGTACCATCAGATCACCGTCTATTTTGAACTATAGCTCAATACTTGCACGAGCAGATTAAAAATGGGTACAAGTAATGTTTTGTCGCTGAAGCAGCTAAATGGTTGAGCTTCTGACAGATCGGTAGAACACAGTCAAAATAACATGTTGGGATATATTTTTATGAATAAACATTTTTTGTATATAATTTGTAAATAATTGAAATACGAAAAATATTTTGTCTCAACCTAGTATAAGAGATGTACTTTTTAGGTTATAATTTAAAGTTACACATGATCAGTAGTGGCAAAAACAGAGTTCATGAAAGCGCTATTTTGTAAAAAATTTGCTGGAAAAAACATCGGTCATATCTTAAAAAACTAGACTTTCTTAAAAAAAAAAAAAATAATATATTTTAGCTGAATAGTCAATTGATATTTTATTATTTACCAAATTTCCTTAACTACTATCATAATAATCATCATCATCATCATCATAGATTTAACGTCTGATTTATATGATGCGCTCAGCCTTTTAGATACTGAATTTCAAACTAACCTATCTCTCACTAGGTCTTTATTTATCCCTCTTTCTCTCAAACGCATCCTTATAACGCCGTCCCATGTTTTCCTTGTCCTTCCCCTACCAACTGATCCTGCAACCTCAACTATTATATATCTACTAGCCCAAAAACTCTCATACATTCTTTCAATGTGATCAAATTGACAAAGTGTCCTGTTTTGCACACATCACCTTATATTGTCCAGATTGAATTTTCCTCTGAGGTCATCAGATCTAAGCCTGTCTTTAAGACTCGTGTTACACATCCATCATCACGTAAGATTGAACATCAATTACATATATTTTTATAAATTTTATTTTATATGAATACTTCAAGAATATTGCAGACATTAGAGCCTTCTGGAATTGGTTAACCAGAATAAGATTAAACCATTGAATTCATAAAACCAAAGTTGAAAGCGAATGCTGACATATGATACTGTGTTTTAAGAGAAAACGGTCTTGATGCTTTGTAAAATCTGAACTATAATTCAGATAAGTGTAATGATATTTATTGCTGCTAAAACAGTCAGCAGACTAAATTTAGAATCTATCCAACTAAACTGGAGACATTTATTCAACCAGAATGTGTGTAGGCTTTTATGATTTCCTTATGTTTATAGCATGTCTCTTTGGAGACACTTTTCATTGATTCACTGTTTCAAACTTTTGACAGATGTTTGTTTATTGCTATTCAAAATGGCTCTTCTCTTTTAGTTCCGCTTTCTATTGATTTTGCTCTCAAGACTGATTCTTTCTTTCTTTCTTTATGTACACTGACGGCTCTTAAATATACATGAACCACAATTTTATTTTCAACTCACCAGCATTGCTTTTTTATAAATAGAAATCTATAGTAAAATTGAGCAATAAAGTTTTGTTCAATTTGGGATTTTAACATACAGAATACATTAAATTTGTTGGTTCTAATTTCTCACATCAGTGCAAGCATTACATATATAAAGAATTGAAGTAATTTATGTTCTCTGTTTAATGGATGACGTCATCTTTTTAATATTTCATCAGTTATGGCGTCATAAGGATGATACATCATTTTTTTACTTTATCATTTATGATAACATAAAGGATTTCTTCTTGAAGTCTTCAACCTGTTTTAGCAGATGACGTCATTCCTTTGTGACGCTATCCTAATGTGACATTATAAAGGATCTTCCTGGTGTCTCCCACCTGATTTCGTAGATGACGTCATCTATTGTGCACACAGACAAACAAGAAAGTAAATGTGATCAACAGTTTTATGTATATTTAGACTCTCTAGGTTTATATATACAAACTGCCCTTACAGAGGACCAGTGACCCTTTGAGTCACGTGTCGTCTATGTTCTCTGATTTAATGGATGACGTTATCTTTCTGTTCTTTATCATTTATGACGTCTTGAATCTTCTCAATATCATCCATTTACTCGTTAACGGATGATATCAAAAATGCTTTTGTAGATGACGTCATCCCTTCCTGTTGTCATTCCTTTGTGACGGCATCCATTGTGTACAGAGACAAATAGAGTTTTAGTAGTATACAAGACCATGAGGATCTTAGTAATTGGTGTAGTAATAAATATTTTTTATTAAATATTAAAGTGTTTATTACCTACAGACGATATCGTTTCGGGCCTTTTGCCCTCATCAGTGCAGAAGTGGTGGTTGTAGGCAGTTGCATGGGATCGAACGCAGTTCATAAAATCAGGCTAGAATTACGAGACGAACGCTCGGGACCACACAGCTACCGACAATCAGCACAGACAATGATTGAAATTGTGATACACTTATCCAGGAGGCAGGGGAAAGCGTTATTATTGTCAACAGTGTTCAATGCTCGTGCGGATCTTTCGGCCGAAACGTTATAAGAACAAAACTCAATATAAGAACAGTAGTTCGAATAATCCAAATGATATAAATAAATTTGCATAAAAATTACTAAAATATTAATATTTATTTATATGAATAAGTGTTAATATTTATCTGGTGATTCTCCAGGTTAACCTCTTGATAGAATATTGCTTTTTAAAAGAAAATAGCAAAAAACGTTATTATGTACTTACCTGTTAGGGTAAAAAATGCAGTTCACCAAAATTTACGGAAATTTATCCAGTATTTTTGTTTTAAAAAAAATAAATTCAAGTTTTATATAGAAACGCTTTCTGTCTGCCATTTTCGACATTAATGAGGTCAAGAGATTATTCCGACTTAATTGACTTAAACATCGTAGCCAGTTTTTTTAAATTTCAATTAGCTGATGAAGCGTTCATCATGTTTATTGAGGTCAAATAGTTGGTTATCGAAGAAGGAGAAAGGGAGAGTTTAATATCAAGGTCGATAAGGGGGTGATGTACACGGGAGGAGAGAAGCAACATAAGATATAGCGAAGGGAAAGTAATGTATTAATATATATATATATATATATATATATATATATATATATATATATATATATATATATATATATATATATAAGGTCTCCTGTTTTTGTTTCACTCTTAGATAATTAACCCCTCCTTTTTAAAAAAAAAAAATTTTTAATTCTACTTATATTTTTTCAATTATTAATTTTCCAACGAATGTTAAGTCTGCAATATCTTGGATTTAGTTAGTTTGTCTGGGAATTTAAACTGCATTTTACAATTTTTTTTTTTTTTTTTTTTTTTTTAATGACTCAAAGCTTCTTTAGACTATATATATATATATACATATATATATACATGCATATACATACATAGATATATACACAACATACGCGCACACAATATATATGGAAAATGAAAAAAGGTGAACAAATATATTATTTATTTCATGATGTCCTCGGGAGGACTGACTTAAAAAAGATAGTCGTTAAAATATTAAAAAATGCGGCTTTGTTAATTTTCGAAATAAAACATAGCTGTTGAAAATTGACATGTGTAAAATGTTTATTAAATGAAACGTATGTTTTTATTTATTTATATTTATTTTGTTATTGTTATTTATTTATTTATTTTATTATAGATATTAAGTATTTTGGGCGTGTGGTATAAAATAGCTAGCCTGGATCTAAATTCAAGTTCTTTTCAGATAAAATATGTTTGTTGATTAAAAGAGATAAATTGTAGAAGCCATTACGTTGTTTAATTGTGTTAGAGTTTATATTGGGTGTTGATTCAAGAACTCTTCACCGAGATTTATTTAAAATGAATTTAACGATTCTAGCCTGCCCCAAATTAAAGGAATGATCGTGTTGTAATCCATGAGAGTAAAGTGTGTTCAGAGAATTGTTATTTTTTATATATCTTTTATGTTCACCCAGCCTTTTTTTTTGTTCGCAATCAGTTTCCCCTACGTATATCTGATGACAATTACTGCATGGGATAATGTATCTAGCTGCATTAGATGTGGGTTGTTTTTGAAATGTTTTGTTGTGTTTAATATTTGTTTTTAGTTTGTGACATAGTTTGTATTGTCGGAATTCTTAGTTTATTTAGTAGGTAAGAGAAAATGTCTATTCATGAAAGAATGAATAAATAGCAATAACAAAATAAATATAAATAAATAAAAACATTCATTTAATTTCATTAACATTGTATGCATGTCAATTTAAAACAGCTATGTTTTATTTGGAAAGATAACAAAACCACATTTTTAATATTTTAATGACTATTTTTTTAAAGTCAGTCATCCCGAGGGCGTCATGAAATAAATAATATATTTGTTCACCTTTTTTCATTTTCTATATATATTGTGTGAATGTATGTTGTGTATATGGATGTATATGTATGTACATGTATGTATATATATTTACACACACACACACATATATATATATATATATATATATATATATATATATATATATATATATATATATATATATATATCGAAACAGTTTTTCATGGTAAACGACTGATGATCCCTTAAATAATGTTAGAAGCAAACTAATATAATAACTGAAAGAGTTAAATTTACTTACATGAGTGATTTTCCACTGAACGACTTGGGACTTAAGTTTTTTTGTTTTTTTTAAATATAGTTTTAATGGTTGAGAAACTTCCAAGACTATATATATATATATATATATATATATATATATATATATATATATATATATATATATATATATATATATATATTAAATTTAAATTTATATGTATATATTAAATATTAATACATTACTTTCCCCTCACTATATCTTATGTTTCTTTTCTCCCGCATCCCAGCCTACATCATTCCCTTATGCGACCTTGAAATTTAACCCTCCCTTCTCCTGCTTCAGTAACCAACTACATGACCTCAATAAACATGACGCACGCTTCCTCCTCCTCCATCATGCTTTAAATAACTCCGACCGCTACCAATTCTCCCACACACGTTCCACAGTTAACTTATTTTCTCCTAGTGCTACCATCTTTTTTAACCCATAATTCATCTGTTCATAAGCAACCGTTTTTGCCTAACATAACGCACTCTTCCATCCCCCTCCGTAATAGTTTTAATAACTCCGACCACTACGATTTCCTCCCCCCCCCCCACACTCACCACACTTTCCACAGTTAACTCAATTCATTTCACTGCTACCATCTATTTGTAACTAATAATTTTTATTTTCATAAGCAGCATTTTGAGCCTTTCTTCTCCTATTGTTACTGTTTCGAATATTTGTACTTGTGTGTTATTTCTTCAGACCAATCATCCTGAGGATGTCTTGAAATAAAGACGAAACGTTGATGAATACATGAATAATATTTTTGGTTTTCCTTTTTTAATTTTCCATTACATTGGAGTATTAGTTCCATTTTTCATCATATATATATATATATATATATATATATATATATATATATATATATGAATTAAGTCAATAATATAAATTTCAAATCCGACAGGATAAACTTTACTTTTAAAAGTATACTCATGTTTGTTATAGAAAATATTCGTATTATAAAACGGCTAATAATTGTTTAAGGGGCTAGAACATAGTAAAACCTACAAAGAGAAAAATGAGACTCAGACAAGGTAAGTGATTCCAGCTAGTATATTAAATAAACAATAAAGATATAGAGAGAAAAGCAAGAAATATAAAGAATGAATTTTTATAGGATTGTTGGTATAATTCTAACCCAGTGTAGTTCGGTACTTCAGCTACCCTACAGCAAACTATTAGCAATGATTATGTTACTCATGGATGATTCATATAATCCCTAAATCATTTTCTGGTATCTATGAAATATCTAAGCACCAATATCATGGATGAAAATCAGTTTCCGACCAGTTACTGTTTAATCTTCTTTTTGAATATAACATTGCCGAGAATTCATATTGATAAATGACAATATTTGTGATTTGATCTAAAATCGGCTATTCTTCATAAATAATTATTGATAGTTCCTTGTTTGAAAATTATTACGGTATAAACATAAAATATTAAATCGATTTTATTCATAATCTAAATAAGCAAACATCTCCATCCTAATGAATTACTTGTTGTGTGCCCACTCGATGTTGCCCGGGATGCTGTCAAGTCAGTTTAGTTTTTTTTGTTGTTTTATGTGTTTGCCCATTATTACAATTAACGGCACAACTCATATTGCATTCTTCAATTTAAAATGATTATCCTCTTTGCTGATTTTTATTTTTAGGTAATTCTTTCAAAATGTTTCATACTAGTAATCGTCTGGGCCAGACTAAGTAATATTTTAAATAAATTCTACCGAAGAACATTATATTACCAATAACACGGTACAACAATAAAAAATGAAAACTGGCTAGTCAGAAGCAAAGTATGATTTGTCAGCTTAAATGCTATTTGGGTCTGACTTTTGTAATCAGACAAGATAACTTTATATGGAAGATGTATTTATGTATTTGGTATGAGATTGCATATATATAATTCTCCACTTATTTTCTGTCTATCTCTCTCTATATATATATAAAGTTAGGTATGTGTATATGTTTATATGTATATTTATGTATTGGATTCACTTCTAAACTAATGAACCGATTATTATGAATTATGCAATATATATTCTTGGAAACACGTTAAGTAATGTAGTCACATTATATATTTTTTCAACTTTAGCATTTAGGAAAAATATTTTATTTAAATAAGTGAAATACAAAAAAAACTAAGAGAGAAAAGAATTCGTCCACATCAAATTTTGAGATATATTATGTAATAAAATTTAAACCGGACTGGTGCACGTACACATATATGTATGTGCCGAATAAACTCCTAAACTAATGAACCTATCATCATGAATTATCTAATACATATTCTCGGCAACACGGTGAGTAACGTGAACACATTATTTTTTTTTTTAATTACCATCCACCCCAAAAATAATAGAAATTAAAATTAAGAACTAACGCTATACATATTGCTTATTCCCGTCCTGAGATGGATATTCTGCTAGTGTGTGTGTATATATATATAAATTATTATTTAACAAAAACAATACGAATACTTAGATATATAAAATAAAAAATTAAAAATGCACAAAGTATTAAGGCTTTCATAACATCTAACAATGTAAATAATATAGATGATATCTCAATTAAGTGGAGAATAGAAACTTAATATTAGAGCATACAACAGTTTCTTTTTTGTTTTATTTTTTTGCTTTTTTTTTCATTATTAATAACTATGACATCAGTAAGTTTTCGAATGCTGGAATTTAAAATTCAAATATTTTCACATTTTTTGTGCCTTTTCAAACGTTTCTATTTTAAAACATGTTTTGAATATAATATTCAGGCTTTGAATTAAATGAATCAGTAATTTAAAATATAAAAGAAAATTTATCTGTATAATAAGTTAGTGGCTTGCTTAGCTTTTATGAAACAAGACAACTTATTGCTTTCGAAATAAAACTATTTAAATTCTGTTTTCAATGCAAAAATTTCGAAGTGGCAATTTAAATTTTAATTTAAAGATTACTTCGAAATTTTTCTTGAATATTTTCCAATGGAACTGTTTTATTTGTCCACATCATTGTTACATTTTTATATGTTCCAGTCTCATAGATAATTAAAATTTATTTATCTAATATGGAATGTGTCTATGCAAAACACAGTTATTCCTTAAATCACAACATTTATTCTAAAATATACTGCATTTTTGTATTTGTAAAATAAAGTAAAAACCTCATTAGCGCTGTTTATAGATGTCTGATGAGAACGCAGGTACCACAATATTCTTGTAAAACAACAACACAAAATTAATAACACCATTGAATTCCTCATAAAATTTTACTTGCAAAAAGTTCTGTTTGATTTTCGTTTGTTTTCAACTACATCCCCGGTAATTGATAATTAGAATCCATAATTGGACCTTAGTAACTCCAGATGTAAATGAAGGAAAATTTGAATGATGTCATGAAATTTCTTGAAAATTTTAACTAATTTGAATTTTCATATTGATTTCTATAACAGCCAAAAATCTGAAATGTTAAGTCTAAAGGCGAATGTTGAATTTGCTTGTATTGTCATGATAACAAAGCTAGACTTGTGAAAATGCCGGATAGGTAAGATATCATAATAGATGACATAGGTGGGTAGTGACAATAATATTTATGTACAAATGCTCTTTTATCTGTAATACTTTTGTCATATAATTCTCATGACCCCCAAGTAATTCTGATTTTGTTATTTATATTTTTTTTACTTTTCCAAAGTTTGACTGGAATAGATTACGGGTATTTCTGTGGAACATTTAGATTTTTTTATATATATTCAATGCCATGTTTTTAAAGCTTTCACAAATTACTTTAAAAATGAACAACAAGGATTTATGAGATAGAAACGAGTTTATAACAGCAATATGACATACAGGTTTTAACATGTTTGTCTTTGGCAGCAGAGTTATGGTTTGAGAAATGAATTGTATCTCATTCTCTCTATTAATATAAAGTTAGGTATGTGTATATGTTTATATATTTGTATGTACTGAATTCTCTCCTAAAATAATTAACAGATCATTATTTATTTTAGAACAGAGCTACTAGGTGTAGGAGTGTGTAAAGTGGGCTATACATAGTTAAATGTAATTTTATAGAAAGAGGTAAAAAAATTGGGTAGAATCATTTCATTAACATTTGGGGGAATTTTAACAATAGATATAGACATCAATTTGAAAACTCAAGTATTTCAAGTTTGCATTAAATTTAATCCATAGTCATGAGACACCAATTAAGCAAGATTCGCTGAATTTCAATGTCGTCCTAAGACTCCTCAAGCTTAAACCTTAAATTTGAGACATTTTCTAGAATAAAAATCATATAATGGATTTTGATCAAAATTGGAATAAGGATTCGAGATTTAAGGTTTAGTGTCATTATATCTTGATTTTAATCGTCATAAGAGGATATAAAAGTTTTTCAAACTGTTGTATTCGGGAATTAATTTTACCCGTCCTGGGCCGGGTATTCTTCTAGTCTCTCTCTCTCTCTCTCTCTATATATATATATATACATATATATATATATATATATATATATATATATATATATATATATATATATATATATATGTGTGTGTGTGTGTGTGTGTAAATCTGCTTTCACTGGGCACCTTATCAACGGACATTTACCAACTGTACAGACCCCATATTTTTCTACACGCACATTCTCACTCTCCATTATTTAATATTTTTTCAAATTTTTAATTTTGGCTTTTCCACTGCCAACTTATCTATCTATGTAATTCCTCTGATGATAAGATTGTAATCTTTGAAAAGCCTTGGCTTAAGGAAAGAATAATAAACATGTTTTTACCGAGTACACCTTGTATTGAACAATCGAAGTTGAAATAAATTTGTCATTCGTACATGTTTAACCCTCTTCTTTCATCTATCTTCGTTAATGGCGAAATGGAAGGGATAGAGGTCAAAACTTGATTCTCAAAAAATTCAAACGTCTAATGTCCAGAATTTTGATGAATTTTCGCCTTGATATGCTTTTCATCTGGCAACTGACTCTGTAGCAACTTGAATTTGACATTAAATCTCAGTATGATATAACTCTGATCTGTGATTTTATTTATTTATTCATTATATATGTAACCCCAAAATTTTCCTTTTAGAATGTTTACTTCCTTCCAGAAAGATTTTCCATAAACAGCTTACAAAGATTGAATTAACAAAACCTTATTCGGTTCTGGAAATATACTTAGGTTGGTTCCTTCTAGAAAATGGTTTACAGTGGGGCACAGAAAGACAGTCCACAGACTGCATGTGTTTCGTGAGCCTCGTGTTTGAGAACTTTGATATAGAATGTTATAGCAAGTGTAATTGTATAGGATGAACATGCATTTCAATTCTATGTATTTATCAACCGAAAACACCCGATATCTAAAAAAGCGATCACATTTCATACAAACAGAATCCCCAAACAAGGAAAAGACAACATTGCATTCACATGACCTGTCTTCAAGTACGTCCGCAGGCAAAATCAATTTTGTGTGCTCAAAATCAAATTCGTTCCTGCAAACCGATGCCGGCCTATAAAATCAGAGTTTCAACACGCTTCTCCCACACAACACCGAATGAGTCAGAAGCAAACACACAGTAAGGACACTTCTTCCATCACCGGGAGGCAGGGAAATCAATTACTATGAACTCACTCAGACACACACTGTCACACACAAATTCACAATGAGACAAGGCAAACATATATATATATAACTACACACTTCGTATACACTCATGCTTTTTCCTCACTCTACAAACAAGAGAACAATTAGCTTTGCAAGCTTACAGACACAAACAATTGATTCAAACAAAATGTCTTATCAATTTGTATGTTGTTCACAATTATGTTTTACCTCCTTTATTCAAAACATTCATTTTTACATATTAATTGTTAGCATGGGTCATGAGGTACCATTGTGTATATCTCTTTCATACCTGGACTCACACTGCAATATTTTTCTCTCTCATCTAAGTTATTCAGAACGTTTACAAAATGTCGTTATGAAAATGGTAAAATTTCTGGAAGTATCACAAACAGAAAACATGCCATCAGCAAACGTCATTAATCTGAAGACACATTTTAATTTAATATTTTTTCGTTTATTGTTTTGCTTAATTGCTACCAGAAATAATTGAACACCTTTTTTCTTTTGTTATACGTTCTTATTTTTCTCCTCGCATTTCTATAATAATGAAAAATGTAATAATTGTATTTGTATTTTAGCGTATATGAATTCTTTGACCTTTCTCTGGTATTAACTGTACCTGGGAAAGAGAATTTTGTTTTGAATATCAGAGGCATTAAAATGGGAAATTTGACGAAAATAATATTGATACATGTTTTATATGATTGTTAATTATGTCAAAACATTTTGATAATTTAACAACTGTTAAAGAAAGGTGAGCAATTATGTATTAAAGAAGTCAGAAATGGAATCACAGTAAAGTCCAGTAGTATAAATCAAAAATAGCTTTTGCATATCTGAAGAAAGTATAAAGTCTACTGAAATGTTACATGAATGGAATATATATATATATATTGTACAAAAATATATTATGGCAATAAGCTACACAGAAACGTTCATATTTAATTCCTGCTGGAAATCATCAGTCGAATTGTGTGGATGTATGGTTTATGATTGCTTTTATATCTAAGTAGTGTTGTAAATATGCGTACGGCTGCATGTTTAGTGGGGTGCATAGTTGCAATGCATGTGGACGATGGGTCTGCGGTTGAAGAATTATTTAGCTAAGAGAAGAGAGACCATTCAAGAAATAGGCTGACCTTTGAAAATAAGATCTTTTTGGATATGAGGTTCCATGCTGTGATTATGACCCATTTGAACATTTCTAAAGTAAGGTTCATACCAGATGGTGGATCTCATAGTCAGTCAGTTTTTTATGTCCATATATTAATAGCTGATAATCTCGGTATGGTACAAGTTATATCTATATATATATTCCAGAAGAGGGGCAGAGGGTGTCAGATGTCCTGTTTGTGTTCGGTCAAGTGCAGAGTTCTGATTGCAAGTCTGTCGTTCGATGAAGAAGTTATTCATCATCATCATCATATTCCGTTTGACGTCTGTTTTACATGCTGCCATGTGTTAAAAGGCTTCTAAAAATTGACTCCCAGCTCACCTACCTCTGACCAGGTCTGTATTTATCCATCTATCTCTCAAGTCTATCATCACTTCCTCACATGTTTTCCTTGTTCTACATCATATGTAACGAGATAGCTTTCCTCTTTCCTAAAAAGAGTTTGCAACCAACATGTACATGGCAAGACCAAATTCTAAGATTTGTTCTCTTTCAGCATTCCTATCTCCATATACATTTCATTCCATGCACACCCTCAAAATCACCAGGAGTCTTTCCAATATTACCATTCAAACCTCTTGCCATAGTAAGCATCATCATCCACTCCACCAGTCACTACAACAACCCTGTCATAGAACTTATCTATATATATATATATATATATATATATATATATATATATATATATATATATATATATAGGTCGAAATAATAATTGAAATAAGTGGATATATTGATTTATAAAATATGAATGGATATATTCATTGATATAAAAAATATGCATTGTAGCTGGTCTTTAAACTATTATAATTTTCAAACTTCAATGCATTGAAACGAACAGTTGAAATACTCTTACTATATATATATATATATATATATATATATATATATATATATATATAGCATAGATTTATGTAAAAACCTTTACATAATCAATTTATGTTCCAAGAAATCAACAACATGTATTTTTATTATCGCTATCTGATTTCATCATCACCAAATTAAGGGCATATAGACAGCATCAATGGAATAACATACCAACCTCTTATTTACACAGCAAGTTAGAAAAAAAGATAGGAGTTGATGTATGTATTCCTCAAATTATAGCAGACTAGCTTTAAACATTGTTTAGGGAAGTATATAGGGGTTCTACGTTTTTAAAAAACAGATGTTATATTGCATGTAGGGAGAATCATTCCGTATGAAACAACAAAATATTTATCAAATCATACAAAATATAAAGGTGATGAAAAGGAAAAATCATCTACATATATGATCTAACAATGAGAAAGAGGGCTCTGAAGTTTATTATCAGTGGTAGAGCAATTGGTCAAAAAAAAGTTAAAGTAAGCGACCCAGTAAAACCATTCCATCCTCATCCAAAATAGTAGAAAGGAAATCGAAAGATTAATTAAAGGAGATAGTGTATGGTAAAATTACCCATAGAAATATTTAATATTGGGTTACTAAGTTGAAAACTTGCAATTAAGAGTTAATGGTATAATTTTAATGAGCTTTTGGAAATTAAGTTTAGGCTTTCACTATAGATTGTATATATATTTAGGCAGGATCAGTGATAGAGCCTCCGAATAAAACATTCATCAATAACAATAGTAATAAATTAATTAGCAATATAGACAAGACAGTCAGTAAGACAGTAGATATATTATTCATGCTGGCAGCCAGTTTAACTAAAATAGGAGAAAGAATGTAACAATTATTCTGCCATAGTAAGTAAACTTATCCCAGAATACACCCTCCCCCAGCCCCTGACAAACACAGACCCGCAAAAGTCAAAGATTAAAAGTATACCCCCCCCCCCCAGAGTTGATAGTCATAGGCCTAATGAAATTCTAATGGGTTTTGAGAAAATTGAAAAGATTTTTATGTTAAAAAAACTTTTTTCCAAAATCAATTTGAGGAAAGAAAAAAAACAGGGTGAATTAAAGGCCCCACTATTATAGTCTAGCACTTTAAATTTAAAAGGGGGTGTGGAGATCTACATAATCATTACAAAAAGAGCACATTTAATGTGAATACATGATGAGTGAATCACTAAAATAGTGATAATAAATAATAAAATAAAAGATAAACATAGCACAAATATTGATACATATTATTATTATATACATATCGCTATATACAAATCCATACACATCTGCACATATAGATGCTTAGATACACATATATACACAGACTTATACATATACAGACACCTATATATATATATAATATATATATATATACATATATAGAGAGAGATATAGACAGTTATGGCATAAATACAAAGAAATAAATCTGCGTATTATAAAACAGGAAAATATATATAAACAGTAGAAGAATTTCTGATCTCTCATCTAACCGAGAAATTTTTGAACAGGCGGCGCCATACTATAATGAGGGACTCCTTAAGAGCGGATTCAAAGATAAGATTTCATATATGCCCACCCAACACTGTAACACTAGGAACCGCAACAGAAACCGGAACATTATCTGGTTCTCCCCCCTTTTTCTCTAAACTGCAAAACTAAGGTAAGCCAAACCTTCCTCAAATTATTAGATAGACACTTCCCACCACAGCACAAATTCCACAAATTTGTTAACAGGAACTCTATAAAAACGAGTTACTCATGCTTCCCATCTATGAAGAAAATTATAAAAGCTGAACCTAAACCAATAGAGGATACAGCCTGCTCCTGTACAACCAGAGATCAATGCTCCTTGGATGGGAACTGCAAAGTAACATCAATAGTATATGAGGCGAGCATTTCCAGACAACCAACGGACAAGAAGGAGATATACATTGGTATGACAATAGGCATGTTTAAACAAAGACTATATTCCCACAGGCATACCTTCAAATATAGAGATAAAGTAAATACAGCTTTAGGGGCTCGTATATGGGAACTAAAGGATGAGGGAACACCCTTTACCATAAGTTGGAAATTAATAGAAAGACGAAAACCATATTCCCCAATATCAGGCCGCTGTGCACTTTGCGATGCTGAAAAATATAACATTTTGCGAACCATCAATGACCCAAACATTATATGCCTAAACAAAAAAGGGGAGATATATAAGGACTGTATTCACAGGAGAAAGGCACTTCTGATAAATTGGGCAGAACAAAATACATAGATCATAACCGCAGAGTACCCAGAATACAGACTTTTAGGAATTTGGAATTCACGATGATGGATTTGGCTTCCGAATTTCGGATTGAACTGTATGGTATCCCGACTGTGGCCCTAAACTAGATTTCTATTATTGCATGTTTTAATTATGGATTGTTTTTTTTATATTTATGTATATAACTGTTTTATAATTTTTAAATTCTAATTTAACATTTTTTTTTGGTTTTTTAAAGGGTTTTTTTTTTCATTTTTTAAATTTTTTATGAAATCTTTAAATTTTTTTGTAATATTTTAGGAATTTTTAAAAAAATTTTTTAAAATTTTTATTTTTATTTTTAAAATTTTTAAAAATTTTTTTAATTTTTTTAATTTTTAATTTTTTATTTTCAAAATTTATTTTTAAAATTTTATTTTTTAAATTTCATATATATTTTTTATATATATATTTTTAATTTTTTATTATTTATATGTTATTTATTATTTTTTATTTTTATTTTTTATTTTTTATTTTTTATTTTGTATTTATTATTTTTGTTTTCTATTTTTTTATTTTTTATTTTTAATTTTTAGAGTAATAATTCTTCTCGGTCCTATTACCAATTTATGTAACCTTATCTTATTTCCCTTAAAATATTCTCAGACCCCTTGAAATTCGCTTTTCCTCTGCCAGTCTTTCCTCTATATCTTCACCGATGTAGAATATCCCTTTATTTACCTACCATAATATGCTTGTGCGTATGTGAGTGTGTGTAAATACGGGTGTGTGTGAGAGTATATATATATCTTTTATATGCATGCTTATATGTGTGTATATATATATATATGTATATATATATATTTATTGTGTATGTATGTATGTGATTTATGCGTTTATATACGTGTATGTGAGGGTACACGTATTTATATATAGTACTATATATTTTTTATTTTTTTCATTTTTTAGGGTAGTCCAGTTTAATAATTCTTCTCGGTCCTATTACCAAATTATGTAACATTATCTTATTTCCCTTAAGAAATTATCAGACCCCTTGAAGTTCGCTTTTCCTCTGCCGGGCTTTCCTCTGCATCTTTACCGATGTAGGATATCCCTTTTTTTACCTACCTAAATTTGCTCGGAAGTATGTGAGTATGTGTAAATACGGATGTGTGTGTGTGAGGGTATATATATATATGTATTTGTTTTTTTACAGGCATGTCTATATATGTGTATATATGTATAGATTTGTTATATATGTGTGTATGTGATTTATGCGTTTATATACATGTGTGTGAGGGTGCACGCATTTATATGTGTATATGAATGTGTACATGTAATTACGTGAATGAATAGGTATGTATATGTGTATGAGCGTATATATGTATATATGTATGCATTTTAACTCTAATTTGACCAATCAATTCAGAAATCTCTCCCCTTGTGTGAAATTTCCCCCCTTCTTGTCCTCCACCCCTATTATTCTGCACATTTATGCGCGGTGTGTATTCTGTATATATATATATATATATATATATATATATATATATATATATATATATATATATATGTGTGTGTATGTGTGTGTGTATGTGTGTATATACATATATGTATATGTGTGTGTATATATATGTGTATATATGTATATATATATAGGTGTGTACATGTGTATGTGTGTGTATGTGTATATATATGTATGTGTATATATGTAAGCTTATGTTGATATTTATATTCATATAGATTTGTGCGTATGTGTGTATGTGTATTTTAATCTTTCATATCATGTATATGTTTATATATGTGTGCGCATGTGTTAATAATTTTTTTAATAATTTTTTAATAATTTTTTCAAAATGTTTTAATTAATTTTTTATAAAAAAATTTTTTATATATATATATATTTTTTTATGTACAGTTTCTTTATATATAGATTTCTTAAGATTTCATTTATTTTTATCTTATTTTTATTTTTATTTTATTTTCATTTTAATTTTATTTTTATTTTTATGTTTATTTTTATTTTAATTTATTTATTTTATCATTATTATCAATAGTTTCTCCGTTCCCTAATACGGCACCTTACTATAATTTATCAATGATTAGTTTAGGTTTTTGAAGAATAAGTCGGCCACTTCCTTCCACAATATACCAACATTTAAAGAGCAACCCCTATATAATGATTTTAAATATTTTTAGAGATATCCCTTCTAATGTGGAGTACTCCATATCCCCGATTTTCCTTCTCTTGCCTTTTATCTTTTATTTTTATTTTTACACAATTTTATGTTATCCTTTATTTTATCAAACAGTGTATTTATTTCATCTTTATTTTTCTTCATTTTTCTTTATTCTTTTTCATCTTTCTTTATTCCCCCCCCCTTTTTATTATTAGTACCTTAACAAATTTTATGATTAGTACCCTTAGGACTTTATAAATTTATAAATGGTGTGATTACAATTTATTTAATTATAAGTTTAATTTTAATGATTTATTATTTAATATTTTATAGTAATATATTATTACATTAGCATATTATTTCAATATAATTTTTAACTTAATTTTAATTTTATTTTTAACGTTATCTCCTTTTACTTTCGATAACATATATAGCGTCTCTATTAGTTAAATTTAAATCCTTTCCATAACGGGCTACGTAATTCCACGCACGTGACAATTTAAACCTGCTAGTTTCCCATCTGTCCAACTGTTAACGTTATTCCCATTTAATTTCTTGCTTTTTCTATGTACAGCGTCGCTGTTGTTTTGATCTGAAACCTTTCCATAACTGACTACGTACTTTCCACGCACGTGACAATTTTAAATCTGAAAGTGTTCCATCTTTCCAACGGACAATATTTTGAAATTCCTGGCGGTTGTTCTCACTCATTAAGCTATACGACTCCGCTGATGATGGTCCGATTTTCTCGGATCTGAAACCTTGGTCCGGATGTTGTTGTAACTTTTTGTTTAATATTAATAAATATCATGCTCTTATTAATTATCTAGTTAATTTTACTTTTGCCTTAATAATTGAGCACTCTGCTGGGAAACTCTCCCAATTAAGAAATACGGTATATATATATATATATATATATATATATATATATATATATATATATATATATATATATATATGATTACAGACAATTAAAACAACAGAAAAATACTATATATCCACACAAATATACATATATACACATTCACATATATATAATTGTCATCAGGGGAGACTCAACGTGAACTGAAGAAAAGGCTTGGTGAACATTAAAGAGATATAAAAAAAATAGCAACTCTCTGAACGCACTTTTCACCCACACATTACAACAAGATCATTCTTTTAATTTTGAGCAGGCTAGAATTATAAAATTCGTTTTAAATAAATCTCGGCGAAGACTTCTTTAATCAGCACTCATTATAAACTCTAATATAATCAAACAACGTAATGCTTTCTATAACTTATCTCCTTTAATCAGCAAACTTATTTTATCTGAACAAAAAATGAATTTAGATCCAGGCAAGCTACCTTTATACTACATTCTCAACATACTTCACATAAAATATCTACAAATAAATTGAATGAATACAAAAAATATATACACATGTGTCTGTATGTGTATGTGTGTATATATATGTATATATGCACGTACATATGTTCATACACATATATAAATAAATAAATGAATAAATAAATAGATAAACACAAAAATACATAAAAATAAATAAATACATAAATAAACAAAAACATCCGTTTTTGTCTTAATATTTTATGCATGCTATTCTCCAACAGCTGTATGAATAAATTATAATATACATGTGTGTATATATATAAATATATATATATATAGGAAAAGTAGATAGCTAAGAACCCGAAGAAAAAGGAAATAATTTGGTGAAACAATAAAAGACATTTAGGGAAAATATATGTTTAAATTCAGGAATATTTAGGTCAATACTTAAGCTGATGATGAATGATTAAGAATGCAAGCAGCGGAAAGCATAAATACGTATATGTTACCACCAGGATATAATGAGATCATAGTTCCATGGGGAAAAAAAATATATAATGTTGATAATGAATACTGATTGTAATTTACGCTCTGCTCGCCTAGTTTTTCATTGTTTTTACTTGTTTGCTTTGTTTTGTATAATTAGCACTGAAGATAGCCACACCAAGAAATAAATGCACAGGAGCATTTTAGAAATATCTTGGTACAAGCCGAAACAATTGTATACTGAATAAAAAACTAGTTTCATGAAATTACATGAATCTGTCCTTTATAACATTGATATGGTATAAAATTAAATTTAAAAAAATATTGAATATAACATATCACTGGCCTTACACTATTGAGCTATTATAATTACTTTATTTTATAAAATTTATATTTGAATATATATAAAAATCCTAAATATAAATTTAAAAAATACACATATATATATATATATATATATATACATATATATATATATATACAGGGTGGTGCAAAAGTCGCGCATTGGTTTGTTTAGGTGATAGAAACTACAAAATTTCAAGTAATTTACTAGGCTTTTCTGATAAATAATACATTGGCTTGGTAATTTTGTTGCAGTAGGTTTTAAAAATAATATCCTTTAAATGGGCACCATTTTCGGCCTCACAAAGACGGGCTCTTAGTTAGGGCATTTTCCATTACAGTCTTTAGAATAACTGGCTCTAGTTCTTGGATTTCATGTCTGATACTGTTTTTAAGCTGCTTAAATCGTTGTAGGCTTGTTCACATATACCCTTTCCTTAAGATAACCTCAAAGGAAAAAGTCAGCGGCTGTTAAATCCGGTGAACGTGAAGGCCAGTTAAAATCAGAAAATCTGCTAATTACGCGCTCGCCAAACAATCCCCTTAAGAACGCCATACTTTGTCGGGCAGTGTTGGAACCAAATTTATGGGTTGTCTTGAACAGCTGCCCTTAAAAAATGTTGAATCATTTGTTGATATCGCTGTGCAGTTATCATCAACGCGACACCTTCTTCGTCGTCAAAGAAATATGGACCGATCACTCTTTCCGAGATAACACCACATCATACGGTACATTTTAGTGGATGTAATTCATGCTGATGAACGGTTCTTGGATTTTCAATGGCCCATATTCTGCAGTTTTGCTTATTTACGAACCCGTTCAGATGAAAATGGGCTTCGTCGCTCATTATCAGCTTATGGATGAACTCATTTTGTTCTCTGGCTAATTGCTGAATGTGAACAGCATAAGCTACGCGTGATTGCAAATCTGTAGGTTGTAATGCCTGTACCAATTGAATTTTGTATGGAAACAGATGCAATTCACGCAAAATTCTTTGAAGTGACCTTCTGGACATCCCAATCTGAGTGGCTCGTTTTCGAGTTAAGGTGTCTGGATTTTCAGCAATGCTATCCTCAACGAGTGCTACATTTTCCGCTATCCATACTGAACGTGGTCTGCCAGATCGTGGAAGATCACTGACTGAACCCTGTTGCCGAAATCGGGCCACAAGACGATCAATTGTGGTCTGACTGGGAGATTGTCTGATATGATAATGCCGACGATAGGCTCTTTGGGTTAAGGTTATTGAACGATGGTTTCCGAAGTAAAGTTCAATCATTTTGGTTCGTTGTTCAGTGCTATATTTTTCCATGATAAATTATCAATGTTTATATCTGTAATATTCTGAAAAATAAGGAGAAAATTTGATTAAATGTGAAAGTTGTTACTGATTCAAACTAATGCATGACTTTTGCGCAACCCTGTATATATATATATATATATATATATATATATATATATATATATATATATGCGTGTGTGTGTATATATGTGTATACGTATATATATATATATATGTATGTATATATATGCTTATAAATAATCAAATAAATAAATACATCGACACAAACACAAATAAATAAATATATCTGTCTTTTTTTCTTAAACATCTCACTCATCTCATAAACCTACAGCTATGATTTATTTTTAAATAATGGACAAAACCACACTTTTTTAATATTCTTACGACTATTTGCTTCAAGTCACTCACCCGAGCGCATCATGACATAAATAATATTATTTCCTCTTTTTATTTTTTCCATACTTAGGGTGTCATTTTATGTGCGTGTTGTGTCTGTATGTGTGCATATATATATATATGTATATGTTTAACTGTGTATATGCATGTGTGCTTATATATATATATGTTAGACACATCACCTTCCCCATGCTACATTTTGTTCTCCCCGTCTCCCCCTCCCTCTCCCTCCCACCCTCCCTATTACACCGTCCTATTATGCGGCCCTAATTTTAATCCTTTCGCTTTCTGGCCTCAAGACTAAATTTAAAAAGGTTCGATAAACATGTCTTATGTGCCCTCCTCCTCCTTCGTTGGTTTAAAATAACTATGACCGCCACTAATGTTTGCCCTCCACACCTTCCACAATATTGTAAGGTCTCTTACAATCTCGATGAGGCCATAGTTGATCTTATCATAAACGATGTCTCTTGGCTTACATAACACTAGCTCACTCTCCCTCCCCCTCCCTAATGATCTTATAACTCGAACCGCTACCATTTCTCCCACACTCAATTTCCCACCGCCACCATCTAGTTGTATCTCATAATTTTTTTTCTTCATAAGCGGCCTTTTAGGCCCCCTCTGGCTACCACCTTTGTTTCAAACAATTTGTACTTGTGTGTTATTTTCTTCAAACAATCATCTTGAGAAAGTCTCAAAATAAAAACGAAACGTTGATGAATACATAAATAATATTGTTTTGGTTTTCCTTCTTTACAATTTCCATATATATATATATATATATATATATATATATATATATATATATATATATACATATATATATACCCAGATTCAGATATATAAATATATAATCACACGGCTTTATGTATGGTAGACACAACGAGACAATGACAGGCAATACTATATCTTAATAACAGCCAGTTTGCATAAACATTGTTATTATTTATATATTACACCTTTATAGTCCAGTTAAAACGTGGCTGAACCTCAAACAAATTGCAGATAAAAATAGTTTACCAAAATTAGTCTTGCGGAAAGGGGTCAATGGGCACCATCTTTAAAGATTGCCACCGATTCTAGCCTCCCCTCTCTCAATACAATTTCTGTAAATTCATCTTCAAAAATACCAAATTTAGCAAGGTGAAATTGGATAAAACCAACTGTTTTCATAAAGTTAAATATAATTATAACTTCTTATGCCTTATTTTTGTCTCTTTTGATGTATTACTGCAGGAGCTTAATATTCTGCACTGCTATCCTTGCAAAACACTTCTGCCAGTTTGAGGAAGTTTCTATTGTTCATCACCTTTCGAAGGGATGCTGCCTTCCCAATTTCATAAACACTGGATGTAGAATCACAACCCAGTAGTGCATGAATGAAAAGAATGTTGGAACAGACCAAATCTCCTAAAGATTTCCTCATCTCTTTGATGTTCCAGACTTTCACACTTTTTGCACTATCCTTTGGTTGTGGCGAGAAAAAGATGTAACCATCATCTCTATTGTCATGATAACATAGAAGGACCAATAGGTCAGTGTCATCTGCTATCAAAATGGTTTCTCCTGTCTGTGCCAGTTCTAGAGCAGTCTTCACAATCAATACGTCAGCGTCTCCAGATGCATGGACTACTTTACAAACTGCTTCCTCCAAACTTTTTCCCAGCTAGTTGATGAACAATTGTTTGTTTTCTTGATTAGCTAGGAAAACATCCTTTTTAAATTTGAACACTATTAAAGGAGTCAGTGACACATTAAGACCAACAGAGCATCCTGCTCCACGTCGGTGAGTCGCGTCTTTAATGGATGGACCACTTTCATACCCATCAAAGACAATGCATGCTTTTCCATATCTAGTTGTGAAATATCTGCGGTATTGGGCATAGATCTCATCAAATATGTGACCTTTTTGCCATGGGAGGCGTTTACGTAGTGCTCCATCAGCTAAGAGATACTGTGGATCTGAAGACTGTGGACGTGATTGTACAGGGGAAGTCAGTTCCCAAATTGTATCTGCCAAAGCCGGTTTTTTGCCTCTCGCAGTAGTCTGAAAGAATCAAAAAGTGAAGGTGGGTAACCACAAAGCTCATACTGGAAATGTTCTTGCTGCTGCTGAGTTGAGGGTTCATTGGTAGATAGCACACGCAGTCTCTGGAATAGGAGTTGTAGATCAGTCTCAACTGTTTTTAAAAGTGTACTCGTGTACATTTTCTCCAACCATTGAAGCTATGATTGCCTCTCCTATGGAGTTTGCTCTGTCCACATTCACATTTTCGTCTCCAGTTACTCCACTTTAAATGCTGTGAATGGACAGATCTTCCGTGAAAGGGTCATATGTCTGAAGAAACGCAAGGAGCTTCCATGTATCCCTCACATCTCGCCTTTTCTTGCTGAAGTAGCCTCCTGGTGCTGGTCACTAGTGCTATAACGAATGCCTGCTAGTTCTTGCATTGTAAACTTGATTTCAACACACGCTGGCAGTGATAGTGTCCAAACCAATCGTTGAATTTCGTCCATTCCTCTGCCATCAGTAAGACCTCCAGACGTCTTCATGCTTCTCATAAGCACCTGCTCAATAACCAGATCCGTCGAAAAGCTAGCCCAGTAGCGATCACTCCGCCTAATCACATGGAATCCTTCAGAAAATTTCTGGTACACTTCAGGATGACTTTTCGGCAGCCCCTCCATTTGCTGCAAGTACAAGTAGGCCGACTTTGCATATAGTATGTGTCCTGCTGCAGCGAATATTGGCAGCATTTTCCTTACAGCATCAAGGTGCAATTCCCAGTTTCCGGTGCACTCTGCCTTGATAAACAATTGCAGAATCTTCACCATATCAAGATATTTAATCCACAATGTTGCTGTTCGCTGGTCAACCATCGCATCCTTCACATAGTTGATTCTATGGGCAATCCTGGTTATAGACTCTGATGACAGAACATCATTCAATGTCTCAGTCCCATCAAGGAGACCTTTCAATAGCCCCTGAGGTTCCTTTAGGTCTTCATTTTGAGAAAATGACTCTTCTGCATCAGTGTTAGGTTGATCATTCTCAGTGACATGTGAAACTGGCAAATCATAGGCTTATGCTAACAAAATAGCATTCAGAGCATCATCAACTAAGAAGTGAGCACGAATGGCTCCTGCAATTGCTTTGCCACTTAGCATGTGCTTGACTATGTTTTCAGCATACACAAGTTCAAAAAGTTCTTGCAATCCAGAACCGGTTATCAAATGACCAATTGACCTCAGAAAGCTCATATGTGTATGGAGCCCACCAAGTCGCCCACCAACTAGACTGTGACTCGACTATCATCATTGCTTTGTACCAAAGTGGTTGATCGAATGTTAGAATTGGTGTAATGTTGTTTTTCCTGGCTAAATCACTAATGTAACATAACGTTGAGTACACACAGGTTGGGTCACCAGGGTCCATGGCGATTATTGGCAAAAAAACTGTGGCTGATTTCCCAGGATATGTTCCTTTGTGCACTGACTGCGTAAGGCCTGACCATGCGGGTCTGGACGGATGTGAAATTAGTGAAACCTCCCAAAGGATGTCAACATTAGCAGTGGAATCGACAACTATCTTGGGCTGGAGCTCTTTAAATGTCACTGGTGGTTTGTTGGTGTGCTGTGAATCTAGGTACTTGATGTTGATCATTCTAACCCTTATTATATCTTCTGAAAAGACCTGAATCCTTGGAACTGGTTTTGCTTTAAGTTTCCCGGGCATAAAAGATGCTATGATGCCCATACTGTGGAATGTGTTCAATCCATCAATACTCCTTACATTATGGTCCACATTATCAGCTACGAACTGCACAAATTCAGTTTCAACAGGGGAGAGAGTTTCAGCGCCATGAACAAGAGCAGCATTTCTTTCGAATTTCTGGACTTCCGAGTAAGATGAAGAGAAGCCATGCTTATTAAGAGTGTCAATTAAGAACCTCGATCCAAATTGGTCATTCATTTCCACTGCTAAACCAAACTGCAAAGGTGCAAGGAGAACTCTGCGTCTAGCAGCCTGCATTATCGCTTGACCAACTGATGCAAGTTTCAAATCATTGTCTTTGCCTGCAAATATCTTTCTGAGAAAGAGCAACAATGTTTTAGGAACATATTCAAGAATCGCATCCTGTTCAAGATCATTCTTAGACGGGTAATATTCTGAAGTTGTCTGGATACCTTTAATGTCATTCTTGATAAGCTTGGCTGCCGTCTCTATGATTCTAATGGCCTCTCATTCTGAATTGTCTGTTGAGCAGCTCTGTGCATAGAATTCATGGAGAATACATTTTGCTGTACTTAAAAATGTAACAACATTATGTTTCCACTTAATTTCAGTCAGAATGATTTTGTCTTTGAAATGTTCTATCAATCGAGATTTCATGTATTAGAGACTGTATGATTCAAAGCCAGTGTCCTCGAGAATTTCCTCCATTTTTTTAACAAGATCGACAATGGTGAGTTGCTCCTCGTCATGTTGCTGCAAATATTTAGCAACTTCCGGAATGCCTGCTTTCTCTCTGAATCCTCTGGTCTTCCAAGGTTTTGTTTCTTAGAAGAATCAGCAGAAGAGAATGCTTTAGGAATGTTTTTATTTGAATCAAAGTTTGCAAAACATGTTCTGTGATAACGTGCTTCTTCTGAAACAAGGTCAGCTACATAACCTATTCTACCTTTAACAGTGGATGCCCAGCCATCATTCTCTTGGACTTTCTCACAAAATTGTAACACTCTGTCCTTAAACTCAATAGTTTCTACATGGGAAACATCAATACCTCTTTTCTTTCTATCAGATTTTGCTCCAGAACCACAAAAAAGACAATGTTCCTTAAAGTTAAACACACACAAAGAGCGGCAATCTTTAAAGATGGCGCCCGTTGACCTCTTTCCGCAAGGCTAATTTTGGTAAACTATTTTTATCTGAAAGAGAGATTATCCATGCCCAATATCCAAGTTAAAAACCTTTGTTAGCAATTTGTTTGAGATTCAGCCAAAAAATCAGCTAGATAGACTATTTCAATTCTTAGATATGGTTCGATTTCAAACCTTGAAGACGTTAAATGATATCTCTTCAGGTTGATTTGATTCTTACTTACTAGTTATAGGCATTTATCGGCGATCGACATAAAACGAGTCACTCTTACGCTTGGAACAATATTGAGCACTGTTGAAGTAAATACTGAAAACCAGGGCTTTACGGAGCCCTTCAAAAAGGAGCGCGCTCCAGAAGCACGCTCCTTTTTGCTGGAGCGAAGGAGAGGAGGGCTCATTTTATATTCAGCGGGAGTTGAGCGGGAGCAACTCCATTTGGGACTAAAGAACGGTGGTTTTATCGCTCCGCGCTCCTCGCTCCAAAATATTTTGATTTTTTTTTAAACATTAGTTTTTTATTCAGCAATATAAAGGAAAAGTAAAGAAAGTCTCAGAGTTTACTCTGAATTATTTTTTAAACTTATATCTCTGGTAGAGAGAGGGAGGGGGCTCAGACGTAAAACGATTTAATTGTAATGTTTTTAACAATCTTTTTTGTTATTGTTTTATTTGTTACCCCCCCCCCCCCAACCCCGTCGACTTGCTATCAAGCGATGAGACAGATCAAATGCGTCATTGACTTGAGCGTTCTATTTCTTTGGAAAGATTAAACATTTGAGTTAGGGGTACGAACGATTTTGACACCATCTGAGTGCAGGTCGGGAGGGGGCGAGAGAGAGAATTCAAAATGTTTACTAGCTGACCTGAGATAATTACTAAGGCCCTTTTAAAAAGTACACTGCTATCTTTCTGTTGAATAAAAACTCCGAAAATTAGCACTCTAGATAGGGGAGGTAAGTTGCCCAATCAAGTCTATCCTACTATTTAATTCATATAACTTGAGGGGGGGGGTATATGTGGATTCATACCGTTCCTAAGTGTATTAGTGAAAGTTATGTTGTTTTTCTTCTCTTAGACTAGATAGTCTGCTTGACTGGATAGAAGTATGTATGTATAATACACAATTTAGGAAAACTCGTCAAAGGAAAACTCGGCAATGGAAAACTCGGCAATGGAAAACTCGGCAATGTTGGCCAAGTAGGAAAATTCGGCAATTATCGAATAAATATCGATTGAAAATAGATTTTAGAACCGTTTTTACAGGAGATATACTTGTAAATACTGAGCTACCTCCTCCCCAGTGTAGAATATTTTTTATATTATTTTTTTGGTACTTGTGCAGTTTACGAACCGGGCTATTTTTTAGATAAGATTTTCAAGTTAAATTAAAATTTTACGATATCTTTTGTTTATTAAATTGTTAGGTGAAAGTACAGAATAGTTAACAAAGCCCCCCTCACTCCATGTTAAGAATGGCTTTCTAAATAATGTTATTTCAATCCGGTTCGTAATTACGTTACGAAATTAAAGGTTTGGACCGGGTTATTTTTTACATAAAATTTTCAAGTTAAATTCAATTTTTATGATATCTTCTGTTTATTAAATTGTTACGTGAAAGTACAAAATAGTTAACAAAGCACCACCATTCTCCCCCATGTAAAAAATCGTTGTCTAAATAATGTTATTATTTCAAGTCGGTTC
Source organism: Sepiola atlantica (assembly GCA_963556195.1). Lineage (NCBI taxonomy): Eukaryota > Metazoa > Mollusca > Cephalopoda > Sepiida > Sepiolidae > Sepiola > Sepiola atlantica. The sequence goes on along the minus strand of OY744529.1, from coordinate 58,629,887 downwards.
GTAATCAAGTTACGAGATTAAATCCATCATAATTCATTTAGATTTCTTCGTAAACAAGTCAGCCATTTTAATTGACAAAACATCAATTACTTCGTGTGTGTGCAAAACTTGAAAGGAATTTATAAACTATCGAGTAGAAAGTCATTTAAACTGGCTTTAAATTCTTAGAAAATTTCTATGTATTTAAAAAAGCAAAATTGTTTTCTTGTTCTCGGGAAACGAAAATTTATGTATAATCCTATACTTCGTCCGACATGTTCTCTTATAACTCTCAAAATATTAGCGAGATTTTGTCAAATATTATCTTACGGTCTTACACTTAAAGTGACATCTCAACCCATATTGACGAGATCCTTTGACGCCCACCCCTATCCTTCGACCACTCATTGGCAGAATAGAACGTTTATGAAAGAAGGTATATTTTTATTATGGAGCGCTTAAAAAGAGCCGCTCCTTTTTTATAGGAGTTGGAGCAGGAGCGGCTCCTTTTTGAAAATGGGGAGCGTGAGAGAAGCCAGCTCCAATTTTGGGCGTTGGAGCAGGAGCGGGAGCAGCTCCAAAAGTAGTGGAGCTCGTAAAGCCCTGCTGAAAACATATATACATAATATATATTACTTAATAATATATGTGTAGAAACATGAAATAGTAATATGTATTTATATCATTATAAATAAAAATGTGTGTTTTGAAATGGGCAGAAACAATTGTAATTCACACAAAATATGTTTTTAAACAAATTCAGAATATTTATTAAATTATATTTTGAGCTCTAGTAATATGTACACTATTGAGCTATTAACCCAAATTTTGTGTGAATTTAAAGGAATTTAAATAATATATATCTGAAATCATAAGATTATATGTATAAAAAGTATACTGCATGTTATAATTTCTCAAATATTCTGTCTCAGTACCTGCACTATAAACTTCTCTTTGATTCTAATGCTATTCCATTATTTCATACATTATATGGATTTCACCACTTAGTACAAATTAATATTTAAAGGAATCGATATGAGGAAGAACATTTCTAGAATATATAAATGTCTATATCTATTAATAATGGAGATTATGTATCTGTCTGTCTGTCTGTCTGAAGCCGAAACTCCATCAGAGTAATATTACTATTTACTTAGTCTGCCAGCTTCTATATATACTACTACAAATACCGCCGTAAACACTATGTGCATTTCTCAATTTACATAATTAATTGCTTTTAAACTTCTAATAAATTAGTATTCGCAAATATACACTCATGATTGTTTTCTTCAGATTTCCACATGTATTTTCGCTATTTTGCTCGCTAATAATCTTACTTATAACTTATAATTATTTCGTTTATTATTTATATATATATATGAAATGAGTTACGCAGTTAATCTACCTACTGCGAAACTCCATTGAATCGGTTATCTTCCTTCTGATTATTCAGTATGGACGCAAGACGGGTGCGTTATTTCAAATATAAACAAAATGCTGGCATTTACCGTGTTACTTTTACTCTGATTTATTTTATTAAAACATTCTGAGTTTGTTTATTTTCTTAATCTTATTAGTCATTATGTTTTAAAACACAAATTTATTGAATCAAATTGTTTAATTAAAACAATAATTGATTTAAAAATTACTATTAAAAACACACACACACACACACATTATAATGAATTTAGTTTAGGTAAACTTTTTTTTCTGAGAGCATTTAAAAAACTATTCGTGTTTACTGAATTTGATTTTTTAATACTTTTATTTTAGTACACCTTCTTTTCCGATTTGAAAAACTTTCAATACTATCATTTCTTCACGACCTTAACTGTGTTTATGATTTCGATGTTACCGTATACGCTGTAAAGCTTTTATTTACAAACTGTTTTTATTATTCCGTATTTTATTTATTAAAATAAAAGATGTGATTTTTTTTTCTTTTTTGTCAACAAAAATACTAACACATTGTACTGGAAAACTATATAACTGATTTTAGAATCAAATTGTTTAATTAGAAAAAGGTCATTAAACAAACACACACACACATTCTAATGAATTTAATTTAGGTAAACTTTCTTTCCGATAGCATTTAAATAACTAATCGTGTTCACTGTATTTGATTTTTTGGTGTTTTTTTATTGTAGGACCGGCGCTAACTTTGACCCCGTCGTTAGGGTTAGGGTCAGGGTAAAAGTGGGGGTTAGGGTTAGGGTTTAGAGTAAGGTTTAGGGTCATGGTCAAAGTTAACGCGGGGCCTACAGTAAAAGAGTACCGATTTTTTTATTGTTTTATTTTAGGTACACCTTTTCTTCCGATTTGAAAAATACTGTTCGCTGTATTTAGATTTTTAAATTGTTGATTTTAACAAATTTATTGAATCAAATTGTTTAATTAAAATAATAATTGATTTAAAAATTACTATTTAAAAAACACACACAGATTCTAATGAATTTAATTTAGGTAAACTTTTCCTCGAGAGTATTTACATAACTAATCGTGTTTGCTGTATTTGATTTTTTTACTGTTTCATTTTAGGTACACCTTTTCTCTGATTTGAAAAACTTCCAATATTATCATTTTTTAACGACCTTAAGTGTGTTTAGGATTTGGGCTTTACCTTTTACGCCATAAAGCTTTCATTTACAAACTGTTTTTATCATCAATGTCTAACCACCCAAGAAATATGGCTGGGTCTCCATCGGTTTACGGGTGAGCGTTCATTTCTGACACAGCAGCCTGGTAATAATGATAAAAATAACAGACTGAAAACATTGGTGTCAATAAAATAATTTTGCTAGTCATTAAGAAAAGGAAAAATGTTTCACTCAATTGCAAAATAACAATTATGAATATTTTAATAATTACATGAATAAAAGATCAGCGAATGTTAAATAACAAAGGTAAAAGTTTATCATAATTAAATGAGTTTTATGCAACTATGATGATTAGCAAAAAATATTTTGGGTTGTTGTGATCCTGTAAAGAGGCCGGAAGGAAGACACAAACACAGTATTGATGGTGAGTGGAAGAGTTTAAGTAGTCCATTATAGGTAAGGTATCATAACACCTCCTCCCAAGCCTTACCTCCGTACGAGTCACAGTATCGTTTCGTTTTTGGATTTATGCTATTCTTAGGCTGCTTGAGGTAACTGTATGTCAAAAGTGTCGTATCTGGTAACTAAAAAGTCTTCATGGATAGCGCTATCGGTTTCTTCCGATAGTCATCCCCTGATTTGATTTATGTGTCCCTTATTAGAAAACTGATGGTCTCTATCAAATTCAGATTTGATATCCTCCAGCTTTTTAATTCTAGACTTCTGATTTTGGAGCACATCTTTAAACTTTGAAAAAAATGTCTTCTTTGCTTTGACATTCAACTTCCAGAAAAGTCATCTAATCTTTAGCTCTTCTAAAACCTCTTTGTGCTGCAGCTTTAGCAATTCCAGCTCTTTAACTATGAGCCCACTCTCTTTAACCATCAACTGGTTATCCAAAGAATTTGACTTAATTTCTTTCAGTTAACTATTTGCAGCGTGAATTTTGTGTCCTAATGTGCTTTGATTTCTGCCAACAATTTATTTTGAGTCCATTTCATACGATTTTTAATGATTGAAACAAATTTCTTCTTTTGTTTTTCTAACTCGATCGTCCGACTTTTTATTTTCTGGTCAAAAGTGTTGGTTATTAACACCTATAGGTTGAACAGCTGCAATAAGTCTGTGCTAAATAAATTGTTGGCATTTCAATATAAACATTTTTACTTTTTTGGTAGTTCTGTTTAAAATAATGTCGGTTATTATTTCACCCTCAAATTTAATTTTTTCACCAGTCACCGTTCTGGCTATTTGGTTGCTTCCCAACTTTCTCCATGTATGCATGTTGATAATCAGCACGTCTGTAACAGAATCCAATTTAGACAGGTCAATACCCCAAAAAATCGCAACATTTTGTTTGTGGTGGTTTTGTGCTAGGTTGGGTCTAGTCTACAACATACTAAAAGTTGGACAAGATCAGAGTATGGTAAAGTTTTAAATTTAGAATATGACTTGTTTTGGTTTACAAGTCATTTTCCATTTACATGTGAAGCACTAACTGGGTCAGTTTTCATGATAAATCAATACATCTTGGATGTTTACTTGTTTTCAGGGTCAATTTTTCACATGAAAGGGTTACAGTGATGCCAAATAAACCCTTATACAATATCAATGGGTACTCCTACACCCATTACCCTTGTTGTATCTACCCTAATTCACTTACGTCACAGTGCTTTTTCAAAACATTTAACTCCTCATCATCATCATCTTCTACTGGAACATTTTTCATATTGTCACAATTTCCGTCTTGGCAATGTCCACATGCACCTTGTACATTCTAATCCATGCCTCCTGTAGGTACACCTAAGGTTAGTGCATCCTTCTGAACAGTTGCAATGAATTATCTGAATCAGTGCATCTGAGGCAGGGCTTTTGTCCGTCATCACTGGAACAAGTTTGCTCCTTTCCACCTTCCACCCCCATTCAGATGGCACCATTTCATCACTACATCCCATCCACTCCATAATCTGGTAGTAAGTCTGTAAAGAATGTAATTTACAGGCAGAGAGCGTTGGATGGAGTCGTTCTGACGTGACGAACATCTTAACTCTCACAACTTTCTTGCAGAGCATATTGTATCTAATACCTGCCAGGGAGTTTTTCTCTATCCGCATTGAACAAAGCTACCATTGCTTTAAAACCATCCTGGCTTTGCTTTGGTAGAGAAAATGCTTTTGAACAGTCTCTCATTGTCTTTTCTCTCTTGACGAGTCATTGGTACCTCAACGTCTTTCCTATTGCAAATACCCTGGACACCAAATTGCATCCCGTAAAGGCATGCAGGAACAACAGATCATTACAAACTTCTTCACCAAGCACCTGCTTGAGAACCTTGATATTGTAGATGTAGGATTTGTCCTTATCAGAGCAAAAATAAAATGTAGTACATTTGGAAACATATGCACGGAACAACAAGCTTGTGTCTTCTCCAATGAGGGTGGTTGATTTGAAAGCAGACATATTGATGGCTGCCTTTGCAATCTCAACATCGGCATCTCTTTCCGCTTGAATAACGTCACAGCCTTTCTGCCGCATTCGTTCCATGATCGTCTGGATCAGCGCCTGCTTGTTGCCACATTTGACAAGAAGTCCTCCTTATTCCCCACAAATTTTGTTACCTCGGTAATATTCACCTTTCTTGCATTCAGCTTTCGACTTTGCCGCTGATAAGTACAGTCCTTTATACTTGGTCAAACTTCATAACCATCAAACATGACAGTTGTTCTCCCATAGTGTTCAACAGTAAATGAGGCATAATCATTTGCAATCGAGCTGTAGGTACTCCCCTCCTTCCATTTCAAACGTCGAAGAAGAGATTCTCCATCTAGTACATTGTGCTCTCTGACTGGAACGGTTTGTGTCACAGCACTGTCCAATTTTGTTTCAACATAATTTCTGAGAGCTGCTGCCAGCTGTGGTTTGTCCACTTGACGTAAGATGCGCTTTCCTTCAAACAAAGACATCGGGTAGAGACAGAGTTCATAGGACATTTCAATGAGAAATGGTTTATTTGACCATATTCTTTTAGCTTTCTTGACTTTCAGATTAGTCCTGAGTCAAATTTTTATATCCGATGGCATGCAGACCACTTTTTTAGTAGTTTATGAATCTATTTAGCTAACAGATAGGCAAACAGTTCATGTTATTTTTATAGATTTACATATACATTATACACCAAAGATTTGCCAATAACATTTTCGTCAGGATACGATTTTGAGAGGATACTATTTTTATTGCAACTGATTTTTTGAATTATGCTAATCACTGTTAAGACCAGAAATAACTTACAGGTGACAAGGAACTTGGCCCTTTGGCTATGAGCAAAATGTAGTATCTGTTCTAATACTACATTTTATGTTATGTCCTCGGTCAGCGAAGGAGAAATCCTTCTAGACTGAGGCAATTTTAATTTTTGTCCTAATCCAGATTGACCCTGGGAGAGGCTTGCTTTTCCTCATGTTAAGAATCGACCTTGTGCCTAACCCTGTCCTCATGAGGAGGTAAATAACTAGGGACTTGCAGGTGGCATGAATGCGTTATTGTGTTTATGGCAAGTTTGGTTGAAATCTGTTATCAACTCCTGAGTCTACAGCAGACAAAAAGACAGACACTTCATTTTATCTGTCTACACTTATAAAACTATGAATGATTGAATGTTAAAGATGAAGAAAACCCACTGCATAAGCCAATACGATTACTTTTATTTAATGTTTGCTTTTTACAAGAATCTATTGTTATTTTGGTTTTGGGTTAGGAAATATGTGGATATTTTCCCATCTACTAGATGTAATAGTAACGACACCCATAGTCGACAGTTCTCTCCATTCCTCTTTGTCCTCTCACTTCTCCTGAAAGTCAGTCAACTTTAGTCTTGTCAATTTTAATATGTTGTCCTCTCATCTCTCTTGCAGGATTGTTTGGGCAAACTCATATAATGTGCCATACCACTTTAACTTTTGTCTTGTTACTGTGGTCAAATGGTCTTTGTAAGGCCAAATTGCTTGACATATCTTGGTCTGTACGTTTTCATTGGTTACATGATCTCTGTAGGAGATGCTGAGGAGTTTACAAAATCGATGCATCTCTGTGGCTTGTATCTGTCTCTTTAGGTCTGCCTTCATGGTCCACGCTTCACAGGCACACAAGAATATAAAGATGACGAAGGAATGCATCAATCTGATATTTGAGTGTTCCTGTCATTCTAAATTGTTTTGAGCCTTGTGAGTGCTGTTTAGGTCTGGTCAATGCTGGAAAATATTTAGAGTATGAATCACTCATTAGTTATTTGATTTTGCAAACGGTTTTTCTGTTGTTTGCTGTTCATTCTGATGTCATTCTGATGTTGTCTTAATTTGCACTAATCTGTATACTGTGAAAATTTTACGAACAATTGAAATAAAATTTATTAAACAGTTTAATACATACAATTCACTGCAGTTTCGGTGCTATGGGCTAATGAAACTCTGCCCTGAATATAGCAGTCTATTATTTTAAACAAACCAACATATCAATGTTTTTAATTGCCAGAAATCAGAGAATTATCGAATTTTAATGAAATTTCAATCATTGATTCAATAAATTATATACATTTTATAAGGAACTATAAAAATACCCGTCCCAGGACGGGTAAAATGAATTCCCCAAACAAAACAGTTTTACACCACTTTTATGTCCCCTTACAAAGATTAAAATAAAGATATAATGATACTAAATCTTATATCTAGAATCCTTATTACAATTACTAGGAAATATCTCAAATTAAAAGTTTAAAGGAATCTTCAAAATTGAAATTCAGTGAATCTTGCTTAATGGGGTCTCATGACTATGGATCAAATTCAATGCAAATCTGAAATATTTGAATTTTAAATGGTAGTTTGTGCCCATATTATGCCCTCTAAAAGACCCTTTAAAATGTCGAAACTAAAATTTGGAAAATATTAATTTATGTCTAATACCTATTGTTAGAATTTCACAAAAATCGGAAGTATCTGAATTTTCTTGAAGGGTCACCCCCTTTTAACCTCTTTTGCATAAAACTAAATTAAACTAAATATAACCCATATAGCTGCGTTCCAAAATTCATAATGATCGGTTAATCAATTTAAGAGTAAATCCTATACATACAGATATATAACCATATACACATAGCTAACGTTATGTGAATAGAGATATACATTTTCAAATTCAACATAGTGATTTTCGAAAGAGTGGAAGTCTCTGGGCGAATTCAATTCATGGGTCAAATTGCATTGTGGAAATATTTTTTTTATAAAAGTAAATCCCATATAACTAAAAATACCTTCAGTACCTGGTGTGGTGACAGTTTTTTTGGATATAACGAAACGACTTACCTGAATCTATTATCACTTGTTACTACTACTACTACTACTACTACTACTACCTGGATGTATTTACCATTGCTGGAATTGAAAAAAAGACTATTTTTCTGATATTACTAATGGTAATGCTTAATTTTCTGAAGAATGGCTTATTCATTTTTTGCTTGTCTCATCATGTAATTGAATCTTTGTGCTCTTATTTTGTGTCTTTAATAATCTATTTACTAGCTGGAACCATGGAAATTCCACACTTGTATCCTTTATCCGTTGTATATTACGACTGTGCTTTCTATGGACGTCCAGTGCAAATGCAGACCCCACGATATTATTGCACGACCTTTGTTTAAACTGAAACATTTTATCTAAGTACTCTGGTTAATGTAGTTTCAGAATATATTTGGTTAGGGGGGAGGCTATCTCCAAAACTCTTGTAGGCGTTTGTGACATATTTCCATTCCATGAACGTCTATAAACGTCTGGCGTGAACGAAGACCCCACGATATTACTGTACCATCTTTGGACAGAACAGATAATACACTTTGATTTTAGTCTGAAGGCCAAGAAAGTATATTTTAGTTTGAGTTTAATGTGCGACATAATAGGGGCATCAGATAAAATATTTTAAATCATTTTGTTGTATTGCATCTTTAGCGATAGGGTAATCCCATCTTTTCAAAAAGAGTAGAGTAATAACATACATGCGAACATGAAATTGCCTTAACATATTATTATATAGATTTATGTGTCTCTTGTTTTGTTTTTTACAATAAAATTTATGCATAATTAGAATGAGAAAAGATTAAACAATAATGAGACTTATTTTTGAAGGGAAGAGAAGGGGCTGAAACACGGATCAATGTTGATCATAATTATGTCTTACTCTTAAAATTCATGTTCTACCCAGTCATTTTATCTATTATTAAAGGAGAGTGAATCAACGTTTTCCCCCTCTGGTTTCCCCCTATATGCTTTAATAATGCTAAAATATTCCTTAATTTGGCGATTCAGTTATGTTTTCAAAAAATTCTATTTAAATTGTTCTAATTATCCATAAGTTGCAAATGACCCATCTGAATCTTGGTGAACAAGTCAGGCTAAAGTTTATTTGTACGAAATATGGTTTGATTGTAGAAAAGATTGTGAATTCTATTAACGGTTTCATGAGTGGCAAGTTTGAGGGTGGTCACTCGGTCCTGTACTATTGGAAAAAGATATAAACATCTTCCTCCAACTATGGGTAAAAAGAGCAACTTATGTTTAATAAATCGTTTACAATAGGTATCATGTTTTGTATTAGACAGTGTCCATGTACTCCCCAAAAAATAATGAACAAAACCAATCCTAAAAGCAAAATTTGACATAAAATTTAGTTCTTACCACCCGACAATCATTCTACCCTCGCATCCTGCCCAAGACAACCAAGTTGAATGTTCTTCATTACTGACGTCATAGATTTCATTATTCACTCTGTGATACTTTTAAATTTGACCTATTTCACAACTTTTAAATGTGTCTGTAGGCCTGTCTGTCCAATCCCCCACCAAAACAAAAACACCCACATGCATAACTCCAATGACATCAGTGACTAAATTATTAAATAGTAAGCAATTTCTTTTAAGTATGAAACAACCAGAATAATGTTTTCAGAAAAAATTCAAATTTAGCTGAATTTTTTATAAAGTTTGAAAGAAAAAAGAAAAATGATTGTTAAATAAAATAGCAAGTAGGAAAGTTTGAATAATAAAATAGACTTTTGATTTCATAAGAACTTTTGAAAAGTTAAATTAAATTTTAGAAAATTGTTATGTAATTGAGTAACTTGACTTTTCCACGACCATTTGCATGAAGAAGCCATCATCATCATCATCATCATCATCATCATCATCATCATCGGTTTAACGTCTGTTTTACATGCTGGCATTTATAGGAAGGTTTTTAGAAATTGACTCTAAACTAACCTATCCCTGGCCAGGTTTTTATTTATACCCTTTTCTCTCAAGGTCATCCTTATCACTTCTTCCAGTGTTTTCCTTTGCCTTTCCTTGTAAACTGACTTTGCTACCTCAAGTGTTCTACATTTGCTAACACAAGAACTCATACATTCTTTCAACACGACCATACCAACGACGTCTCCTGTTCTTCACACATTTCCCTATACTGTCCAGATTTAATCTTCCTTTGAGCTCATCAGATCTAAGCCTGACTCACATTATACATCCATCGTATCATTTTCATATTATTTCTCTCCAGGAAACGCATGTCCTAAACCCTCACTGGCCATGTTTCATACATTATCATACTTCGCACATATGCTTGATAGACTTTTCCCTTAGTAGATATTCATAAGGCTCTGCTGGTTAGTAATAGCAGAAGTTCCCTGAACTTACTTCATCCACTCCTAATTCTTCTAATCAAACTAGCACCAACTCCTCCTTCTGCTTCAATGGTATCACCAAGATAACAACACTTTTGAAAAACCTCAATAGCCTGGCCATCCAAATATACTTTCTCCACATTTGACTTCTCATCCATCTCCATTGTCTTGCATACTAGCTGATTATCATCTCTCAACCTACTGGTAATTCCACTGCACTTCTTGTGCACCCAATTCTTACAAGCATCATAAAAAAATTGAGTTACCCCCGACTCCCTTTCAACTTTCCTCTTTCTGAGGACTTTCCAATGCTACAACCACTAATCATCACCTTGGTCTTAGTAACATTCACTCTCAAACCTTTACTTTTCATAGCATTCCTCCAAGTCTTAACAAGTAGACTTTTCAATGTTTTATAAGCAAGTACTAAATTATTAGCATACAATATCTCTTCCAAACAGCCCGTACAAAATTCTTTAGACAACGCTTCCAAGACACAAATGAAAGGCAACCTTGATGTACTCCCACTGTAACATTAGAGCTGTCACTAAATATGCTGTTAATTTTAACACGACTTTGAGCATTTCTGTACATTGGTTGAACAGCCTTCACCAATTTGCCTCTAATTTATGCAAAGCCTCCAGACAACATAAAAGCTTTCTACAAATCGACAATACAGCTTCTTGTTTTGAAAAAGAATTCACTTTGAAAATCTAGAAAAAAAATTTTGGAACCAAATTGAGATAAAATTTTACATTCAAAGGAAAAAGATCTCTTCCTCTTTATAAAAAATCAGAAACATAAATTTAATTTCAAATTTGTAAATTTCTTCCATGAATCCGATACAATTTTACCATAGTATTATATTTTCTCTAATTTATGATGACTTTCATTTGAGCAAAAGAAGCTGATAAAAAATCCTGAAGAATTGGTGATTTTTTACTAATCATTGCATTGACATATACAGATTATTACTTGTGTATCACGAAAAATTAAATTTTGATAAAATTAATAAATTTGAGGCTCTCAAATTATAACAGATATACCAATAAAACCCATTTCATTAGTTTACCAACGTCATACAAATAAAACTTGAAATTTTATTAAATATTAATGAAACTTGACATTTTAACTCAGAAAAAGAAAGGATTTAATGTAGAATAAAACAATTTATAATTCCAATAAAAATAAAAATTGACCCACATAAAACATATGCTGATTTATGATGCTACAAAAGTTGCATGTATAATAATCAAGTTATTTAAAGTTTAATACTTTTCAGCAAACACACATGAAATTAGAAAATATGAATTAAAAAACAATTATGATTACTGGCCTACAATCTTTGATATATAAGAAGGCCGCTTAGTCAACAGTCAATGGAACAGATAAGACCTAACCAATACTAACAGAAGGTGGAGGACATGAAGAATCTTCCACTGCCAGTGCAATAAAATAAACATATTTTATATCCACTTAAGTTGACTCATTGTATCACCTTTCATTATTTCACCAACAATATAAGAAATGTTATATTACCTATTAATGAATGCTCATCGTTTTCCCCTCTATAAATGTATAAAAATATAATTATGTATACACACATCAATCCATGGTTCCTGTCTCGAGAGACAGTAGATACCTCTTATAAGGGTGCCTGCCTGCACAAGGAATCTATAATGAAGCAAAGGTTGCGGGGTCTTCAACGGCACCTCTCCTGCAAGACACACTCACACCAGAACTCTGTTGAAGTTTGAAACCTGTATGTAACAATGTCTGTTTATAAATGTCTGTATTTCATAAATCCTCAAAGTTCATGTTTCAACAAATCTGTGGGCATTTTAAATGAGGCCATATACCAAAATATCTAGATAACTCCATATAAATATTTGATATTTTACTATTTTACGATTCTAACTTTAGGTTTTCAAATATAAGTTTAGGTTCTGATTATGTTCAATATGAATTTGTGTGTTATGCCCTCGGCAGAATACAGTGATACTTTGAACAACATGGATCATTCTGATGATGCTCAGGTGGTAAAGTTTGTTGGATAAGTTCAAGAAGTCTTTTCTGCTTGCCATCAAGCCACTCATCCTTGAAAAAGTCTCAAGTGATGCCTACGCTTTGCTATGACAGTAGATAACATTGAATGAAAAACAAAAAACTCGATTTTCTATCTTGCTATTTTCTCATTTCTGCCATTTTAAATCAGATTAACATTTTGTTAGGAATAAGTCTAATGTGAAATCTATTCAAGTAATGCCACTATTTGGTTAATGCTTTAACGATGTTGCGTGTCTCTCTTTCGAACACTGAATGTCATCACTTAGACCGAGAGTGAGATTCTGAATGACAAGATTGTCTAAAGAAATGTCTTAAAGCACTAAATTCTACAACCAGAGGGATAGAAAAGTCCACAGATTCAATAATCGAATTAGTGATGTCACTTTTGAGATTCTTAAAGGCTTTTAACCTCTTCCATGATTATCTGGAGTATCCACGGAATAGGCATTCTGAACATTTTCTTACAATCCCATTCTATCACTAAAACTAAATTTACTCTCCCAAGACGCTTTATTCACTGATAATTTCTCATTTTCTGTGAGTCTTGACAACTTGTAGTTCTTTGTCCAGTGTGATAAGTTTTGCTCTGTTTTTCTTATGTTTATTTCTATAATTTTATTTTAACATTTGTAATGTGTTTTAGTTACTATTTTCAAAATATGAAAGAATACGTTTTCACTAGTTTATTTCTGAATTGTGTTCAAAATTCGAAATTGAAACGGATACTGAGTGAAATGTAAATAAAACAGTTTGGAGCATAATTACAAATAAAACAAATAAACTTAGATTTTAATTTTATTTTTGCCTTCAATACATATATATGTGTGGGTTAGCCATACCGAGGGGATCTTATTTGGGCTTTGAACACTATGTTATTTTGAATATTTAGTCAGAGTTTACTTGTAGGAGGAAGTGTCCTAACAAACCCCTGTAGAGAGTGACCTTAGACATAGGAGAACAGTGTCTAGTAGGCATTCAAGTTCTCTCATATATATATATATATATATATGTGTGTGTTGGGGTGTGTGTGTGTGTGTGTGTGTGTGTGTGTGTGCAATGCTTATACTGAGAATACTCGGATAATATTAACAGAATAAATTTCAAACCCATATACCTTTCAAAATATTGATAATTTTATCAAAATATTCTCAAATTCACTTAATCAAATATAAAAAGGAATAATTAATCAAATAAAAAACATGCCTGGTTTTGGGCGGGTAATAAAATAATGAAAGGGAAGAGATTAAAGCAAAAAAGGGCAAATAAACATAAGTGATTTGGGCTAGTATCAGAGGTCAATAATTTAAGTAGGAGATTTAGTCGTTCAGAATTCACTGTTATGGCACTAAGCTCATGATGTGTCCATATAGTTTGATTGTCATAAAAAGCTATGAATATTTTATAATTTAATACACACTCAGAGATATTTTGCCTGTACACACAGTCGGCATTTTGCATGTTGTTATTGTGGTTAACACATGGATATCAGAAGAAAAAATAAATAGATAATAGCAAAGAAACAGTTAGATTCACATACATTTTATTCAAAGACTAACGTAAAGGACTTACTGAAACATGTAAAAAAATGGCTACATCATGAGTACGAAATACTGAAAACATTAAGCTCCCAATACAATAAAAAGAACACATGGTGTCAGGGTCGTAGATAGTGAATATGTGTAAATAGTGGGTAAATAAAAGTTACTTACATTACGTTGTTTGTTTCTGGGAGTTTATGCGACTGTGATTATGAAACATGACCTACAGGCAATGCCTGCTACACTTTGGACGACATTTGTCAAAATGGTCGTCAGGCCTTTTGAAAGGCCTGCTCCTATGCGGAGCAGTGGACGAAACGTCCGTATGCAAATGACGCCAGTAAAAGAGAGAGTCTCGTTTTGAATTTCCCAGGCATAGACAGAACGGGTTTGTAAACTCGTTCTTGCAGGTAAGTTCTCAAAGTTTTGCTGAAAATAAATCCAAAAGAGATAACTCAGATAGTTCTGGCCCAACAGCCATATGAACATTTTCTGCTGTTCAAAGGAGGACGTAATTTGCAATTTACTCACCAAATTTCTGTTTATTACTCTCACCATATGTTGTGTGGTCCTCACTTTTATTTCATACAGTCTCTCTCTCTCTCTCTCTCTCTCTCTCTCTCTCTGTCTCTCTCTCTCTCTCTCTCTCTCTGTTTATTAACAGTCAAATGTAATAAAACTAACTATAAAAGAGAAGATTAGAATAGTTTATGCTGGACGACAGTATTAATATTATTTAACCCATAACTGGAGACGAAAAAGGGAAATAGAGACAAAGAAGAAGATGTAGCGAACAGAAAGATAACTTTTGGATTTTGTCTTTTTATTTTACTGGCTTTGTAAACTAACTTTTTCCTGATTTAAACAATAAAACCAAGATCAATGGATGACTCAACTGGTCACATTTTTTTCACGTATATATATATATATATATATATATATATATATATATATATATATATATATGTACGTGTCTGTGTGTTATATATGGATTTGATAAATATATCTACAGCTTATTTATTGCCAATTGTATTATGTACTGCAGACAGCAGGCCAAAATTAGAAAGAAGCAAGAGTATTTTTCATTATTTGGTTCATTTATTCTTATGACTATTTTCTGCTTCTCTAAATAGCTTAATGTTGCAGCAAAATACATTCATAAAAAAATCCAGGCTTTCATGAATAGTAAATGAGACTCTTTTGAAATCTATGTAGTCGTATGCTACCAGATATAGACCCCGCAAGACGTTGTAAGCACAGCTTATAACTCACACAAAACGTAAAGTGAATCTGTTCAATGTTTTAATTGTATAAGTACCAGTAACTTAATAAGTAGCATCTATCTAGCTATCTATTTATTATCTATCTATTATCTATTTATCTATTATCTATTTATCTATCATCTATTTATGTATTATCTATTTATGTATAAACTACTAAAACTGATGATGTTGTTATCTTGCTTCCTTGCTTTTATTTACTTGCTTCCCATCAAAGCAAGATGTTGTACCAGACCGAAAGACAGAGTAGCCATCTCTTCCTAATGAGCACAAAAATGGCCGAGAACGAATTCGTTGGAATTCCCGGTAGAGGCGCCTCAGACGACCGGCAATAATTCAACCCCTTTCCTCCTGGAGGAGAAGGTATTGCTTTGGAGGGTTCACCTTTTAGGACAGAGCTGAACCCCACTTCGTCTCAATAAAAGAGGGTCTGTTGTTAGAAATGAGAAGGAGAGAGGGGAAAGAGGAGAAATGAGGAGAGAAAGGGGAGAGAATAGAGAAAAGGGGAGAGATAGAGAGAGGTTTTAAATAAAAGATGTTACACACTTTCTTTCTTAACTCTTCTATTTTGTTATCCATGCCCCCGAGCAATGTCGGGTACCCTACTAGGGCATAATAAAGGCTTGAGTCATTTCGTTTAACGACATATCAACTCTTATGGTGATTTAATGCTGTGAGACATTTTTCTAAAGAAATGTTTTTTTCTTTTCTAAATGAATTGTTAGAAGAGTAGTAGGTGTACTATTTAACCCATAAATGGATGGAATGGTGTGTGTGTGTTTATATATATATATATATATATATATATATATATATATACACCATTTGAAAATAGTATTTATTTATAAATAATTATATATATAAATAAATATTATTTTCAAATGGGGTATATATATATATATATATATATATATATATATATATTAGTGTTGGGATGATAAATCGGAATCGGAAGTTTTTGGTGTATTGGAATCGATATCGGAATCGAGAAAATTTGAGCCTAATTCCCGATTCCAGAAATGCTTATTTTAAATTTTGTTGTTGTTTAAAACGTAATGTCCAATGATAAAATAATAAATATTTATTGTTTTTAAACAACCAGTAAAACTAAAATCTATATAATGTTATATTGAGGTTGGCCCTATTTTAGTGAAACTTAATCCACTAGTATAAATTATGAGAAATGTTGGTTTAACTGCATAGTTAGATTTACACAGGCACGTGGGGATTAATCATTCCCCACAAAGCTAGATAGTCAAAACATGCTGAAATCAAACGAATAAGTCATTGGGGTCGGGAAAGTCAGAGGAGATGAGGATGGTGACATGAGTGACGTCAGTCCATTGTCATAAGAAAGAAAACGAAAGGCTGTTGGTCAGTCGTCGCATGGGATTTGAGCGAGCCAGGCGTAAAATATGTGGTGAGAAATAGCAAAGTCGCCCCCAAAAGTTCTGTAGTCCCATCTGCTTAGACATTCAGTTAGTCCGTCGCAAGCTACTGCAGAGCTTGAGACGGCTGATGAATAAGGAGAAACGGTATCTCTTTCAGATATATACATTCTTCCAGAAATAAAGACTTGTTAGATCCTCAAACTAACGTCGGAGACTCCCCTTTTCAGGCAAAGATGAAAAGTTACTTTGCAGCCATATAAGACGGTCACAAGGCCACACGTAGAGACGAATTCTACACCACATTAGACGATCACACCCAGAGACGGAAATTTACGATGGGTCCACAGCGAAACAAGGTAAAATAAATCCTTTAAAGGATATGTAATGGCTAAGATCAAAGTGTAGTATCCCAGCGACATCAGACGTTTTACTATCGACGAAAACATTGTGTATATATAAGAAAATATGACATTGTAAAATTACAGAATATTCATTTATTAGAAGCTGTTTATAAAATAAAGACCAAACGATGTTTTTAGGTATTTGCAGTTTACTATATATACGGTATTAACAGATCTTATGTTGTATCATTGAATTAAATAGGCACAACCTGTTTTGATGTTTATATAGTTAGGATGGATGGATAAAAATACTTTTGCATTTATTTATTTATTCATTTAGATATATATACACAATGTTACTATATATTTGAACGTCATTCCTGTAATAAGTTCAACCACTTTTGCATAGAAAGTTTGGTTTCTCTTTTGGGGTTATTTAATACCGGAATACAATACCTCTTGTAAACGATTCATTAAGCATAAAGTTGATGTTTTTCACCCGTAGTTGGGACGATGTCTTCATACCTTTCCCAATGGTACTACAATATTATTGAATATTATTATATAACTGACTGGATTTGAAAGTCATTTAATATCGTCATGGTGTTTGGTTTAAAAAGTTATTCATGGTGCATGTCAAGCGGAGCACAGATTCTATTTTACTTATATTCAGGATGACGATAGGTACTACCACTCTAGGTCAGAGTGGAGCTAGAAGAAATAACAACAAAGGTGTGATTTTACACTTCCCAAAGCTCCCAAACTGAGGCCTTAATACCAAATGTAGTTTTATGTTACACCCAGGACAAATTGTATTTAACCCATAGATGGGATTATAGTTGCTACCACCTGGGGTCAGAGGAGACTTGAGAGTAATGGCAACTAAGCGATGTGACTCTACCTTCACCAATTCTCAACATCAGATGCAGTTTCATGTCATACTGAGAAGAGATTCTATTTAACATAAATGGGATACTGACAATTGATACTACTTTTATTCACCTTTTTGTGGTTGAGACACACTTTGATTGTTTGGAGAGGTTATATCAAGTTTATCTGACTTGATTATTATTTCTGTTTTTCTTCAATAGTTTGACATTTGAGAATGATTATAAATTGATGAGACAAAGAGCAGAATTTATGAAAGTCAAAAGAAAACAAGAAGACACCAAAAATTGGTTTCAGGGAAATTTATTGATTTTCTGGCTGTTTGGCAAAAATCGTTCAAATGATAATCTGTTTTGAAGATGAAACAGATTAAAAATTTGAACGGTCAAAATATTTTGCAGAATGAAAATAAAAGACGACACAGAATATTAAAAGCTGGAAGAAAAATAGATTAATTAATGTCTTCACACAAGCGTTTAGCTTTATTATCCATTTGAAATGATTGAAAATCATATTTGCTGAAATCCTGCATGAAAGACAACGAAAAGAAAAAAAAACAGAAAATATCAAAGTTTTTAATATAAATTTTGAAAAGGAAAAGTAGATAATTTTATAATTCGTCACCAACAAAGCTGAATTGACTTACACTTTTAATTCAATCAATTAATTTTGCACACGAAAAATGTTTAGAGTTATGTAAGATTGTGTTGCAAAAGTTCTGTAATTATAACTGAAGTAAAAGCTTAGGGAAGTATTTTTTTAAATAACAGCATTCTATCACACTTGAAAATGGTCCTATTCACTTGCCTCCCCATGAGGGTAGAGTTATACCCAAGATCGGTTTTTAATGTGGGGAAAAATCCAGCTCACCAAAAAAAGACACTTTGAATTGGGACAAAAATAAAAATTGCCTCAGTTTAGAAGTATTTTGCCTTCACTGACCGAGGACACAACATATAAAATGTAATATCAGAACAGATACTACACTTTGATCTTGGCCAAAATGCGTCTGATACCCCCAGTAATCAGATTGCTTTCTGATTCAGGCTACACATCAATATCACCCTAACGGATATGAGCAACCGTCTCTATATGCAGGCAATCCATGCATCACTTCTCATCAAGTAGTTAGAGATAATTGGATTAAATAACCAATAACAGATGAACTCTTATGAACAAAGGATCAGCAATGATTTCACATATATTTCTATGATCCATCAATTTAAAATATTCACTGACCACACACCACTGGTTATGATGCTACAAAAAATGTTTACTAGTGTACACCCTAGACCAGTGTTTCCCATATTTATTCTGGTTGTGACTCCTTCTATTCAATTCGAGTACTTTATGACTCTATCATGTTAAGTTGAGTTTTTACCCCTGCCTGTCCCTCAATTTAATACATTAAGAGTAGTAGTTTGGATATTACTATGGCGTTAAAACATTAACTTCAATTTTAAATCAAAGCATACCATTATTTAGATAAATATTTGATTTGAGTAAACTCGTTAATTTACAAAATACATGTACAATCAACTCTATCTTATGTGGTTTCAATGGGATCCCTTTGACTGGTGTAGGACTGCCAACTTCTCAGTGTTATACTTGAAAGCCGTCAGATGGTGATGTAAATTGATACTTGTTTTTTCTATATCAACGCAATTTTAAATCTTTGACAGCAGATACATAACCTGATAGAAACTAGTCTTAACAAAGTAAGATGTAAGAAAAGCAAGTGAAAGCAACTTCACATCTTTCCAGAGTAGTAGGAACTTCTTATGCATGTCTTCATTCATTCACAGCTTCTGGTGTCTTCCATGCTTGAACCTCACTTGAGCTGCAATATTATTTTGAAGTACAATGAAACTGTCTCGTAGGACGATATCAACTTCAGATGCATCAGCAATAATGGGATCCACAAACCAATGTATCACTGTCATTTGGAGTAGGTCAGAGAAGCTAGTTTTCATATCATTATGCAACTGCTTCAAATAATTAACATACACTGCTAGGTCATCATTAAGCAGTTTTGTAGATATATTTGCTAAATTTGTTAAATGTAGTAATTGTCCCCTTGTAGACAAACAGGGTAGAGTCATTTCCTTAGAGCATTTTGTTCAGGAAAATTAGTTTTTCAAATATGTCAGACAGGTAGAAGATATTACATTTTGTATTAACAAATTTTTGTCCAAATTCTGTTCCAAGCAAGAAAGAGATAAAACTGTCCGAAAATGCAACAAAACTATGCAGACAGTTACCCTTGAAAAACAACCTGAGTCATTCAATATGCAACACAAGCTATTTCAATTTTTCTTTTCACATAATTAATGAAAGGTGCAATCTTGCAGTACATTCTTTTTATCAAGTTGACAGCCTTGATAAATGTCTTAGTACTTCATGCAATCATCGTGTTACATTTGGCAATCAGATGCTCTCGGTGAACAAGACTGCAGACAAACCACATTAAGAACAGGCTTTTTTATGTAAGAACTGAATCCTCAATATCTGCCAATTTGTTGCACAGCTACAATTTTTTTGAGTAGAATGTTCTTCTCAAAATAGACCTCAACTTTTTTTAAAGATAGATTCACCTCTAGTGTCAGTCGTTAGTTTAAACATGAAAACCTGTTCTTGGCACATATCATCAATATCAAAAAAGCTAAATTATAAGGTAAAGTTGATTCGTCCAGTTGACGTGAGAACTCATTCACTTGCATTTTTGAGACTAATTTGATTTCAACATCAACTGACATTTCATTAGTGCATCACGAAACTGATGAGTTGCCCAAAGGAATAATGCTAATTATATCTTGTGGATTCTGATTCAGAACTGTTAAAAGAACTACAGCCACTGCAGGCATAATCAGAGATTTACAAAAATTATGAGGCTATCCAGCTTTGGCAACCATTTTTTTTATATTTGGAAAAGTGAAAGATCTTCAAAAGGATATAAACCAATATGAATAAAATAACTTTCGATGTATATTTAATCAATATAAAAAAAACATTTGTGAAAAAAGAGATTGAAAGTATAAAAAGTTATATCAGAAATTTGTAAAGATATAAAAAAAAAAAGAATATATGTATATGCGGGACATAGCTAAGAGACTTCTGCTCCCCTCTAAATTTTCAAATCGATAATAACTCCAATAGAGTTGAATATTTGTTGCAAGTTAATTATTGTAGATAAGAGAGCTGTAGTATTGTAGATTTAATCCCCTTCTAATAAAAAATATCATTTTTATATATTCCCCACAGATGATAGATAAAAGAAAGAAATGTTAACCAAGCTTTTACTGTGTGTGTGCATAGAAAAAAGAAGAATACATTAAAAGTCGTGAAAATAAATAAGGGTTCAAATAAGTTATAAAAAAATTCAAAATATTAAACTAGATACTGCAGTTATAATTTAAAAAATTAATATCCCGAATAGAACAGTTATGCTCCACTTTTATGAAGATTAAAATCAAGATATGATGATGACAAACCTTATGTTTAGAATCTTTATTCTAATTTTGATTAAAATCCATTACATGATTTTTATTCTAGAAAATGTTGCAAATTTAAGGTGTGAACTTAAAAAGTCTTAAGAAATTGAAATTCAGTGAATTTTGCTTAATTGGTGTTCAATTACTATGGATCAAATTCAATACAAATCTGAAATATTTGAATTTTCAAGTGGGAGTTTGTGTCTATATTATCCCTCTTAAAAGTCCTTTAAAATACTCCAAAGAAACTAAAATTTGAGAAATATTTATTAATTGATTTCTAATACCTAGTGTTCAAATTTCCCTAAAACCGAGGGTATCTGAATTTTTACGAAGAGATTTCACCTCCTTTTTTATCTCTTTGCATAAAATTACATTTAACTAAATATAGCTCACATGACCTACTCTTACACCTAGCAGCTGTGTTCCAAAATTAAAATGATCTATTAATTAGTTTAGGAGTGAATTCTGCACATACAAAAATATAAACCTGTACTTTATATTAATAGAGAGAGAGATATAACATCTGTTGGTGCTGGTGTATTTGTATAGTCCCCAATTTTAGGCCTCGCTCACACGCCCCTATTCCGAATTCGTGGCCAACGGTCATAAACAACGTTTTAAATGTAATTTAGACAGTTTATTCGAATTATTTGATGGTTTTAGTAATCACGTAAAAATTTCATTTTTACGTGATATTTAATTTTCATTTAAAAAATAATTCCAACTGTAATACATGTTAATTATAAAATATTTCAATTGAACCTTTCTACGTATAATCAATACTAAAGGTTATTAAAAGCTGATGTCAAAGTTCAAATTTCATAATAAATAAAAAGGTAACTTATGGTGTCCATAATATTTAATTATGAATTTTTTCCTGAAAAAATTTTCATGTGACTTAATAAAGTATTTATTACTCAATTGAAAATTTTCATAATTAAAATGTATTACAATTTGCTGGAATATTTTTTTAATGAAATTAAATATCAATTAAAAATGGAATTTTTACGTGATTACTAAAAAATCATCAAATAATTCGAATAAACAGTCTAAATTAAACTTAAAACGTTGTTTATGACCGTTAGCCCCGAATTCGGAATAGGGGCGTGTAAGCGAGGCCAGAAACTGGGGACTACACAAGTACACCAGCATAAACAGATGTTTTGACTTTATAAAGATTCAAGAAATCAAGAGAATTCATTGATAAAAGTGATAGATTTTGAAAGCCTTAGAAATGGGGAACTTTCAGAAAAATATTAAAATAGAAATTATTATTTCTCGTATCGTAACCATGAATAGAATTATTTTTGATAAAATCGCGAAGTATGTGCTTTCTACACAGGTCAACATTTCCATTAGATTATCAATTGGGATACAAGTACGTTCCTTCAATGAGGTATCTGAAGTCAACTTATCCCGTACCACCGTCAGAGTTACATCAGTGGGCACTTTCGTGTACAGACTCCTGCACCTAGACTCACCATCTCGTTGAAATGAATGGGAGCATTGTTAATTTTTCCATAAAGTGAGCTGAATCTTTGACATACGATGGAGATTTGCCTGTGAGTGGCCTGATTATACCTACTAGGAATTGGCTCAATGGATGGCATGCTGAACCTCGGCCACTGACAATGGGCCTTAATGGAATACCATCTTTGTGAATCTTAGGAAGACCGTATAGGTGTGGTAGCCTGCTGTAATGCTGAACTAGCTGTCTGTATTTAGATCTTTATTCTTACTGAGGATTTGTGACAGCTTCCTTTTTGTTTTCAAAGTCGGATTCTGACTGAAGACTTCTCCCAGTTATGGCTGACAGAATGAAAGCATGCTACTCCCTGTGGATAAAATAAAGGGTTCCGTTCGAAATTCTGTCCAGACTCCAGAGTTCAACAGAAATATTCCCGAGTTCGAAAAGATACACCTGAAGAAGGTTACAGCGGCCGAAACGTTGTAATAATAACACTCAAGATGAGAACAGTAGTCCGTAAATCCAAATTATACAAATAATCAATCCTCATCTAAAAAATTCAGAATCATAAAACGATAATTTATTTTTACAAAGAATAACTTTCATAAAGTTTTTCAAAGACTAATATTATAATGCACTCATAGATGCTCAAAACGTTGTCCATGCACTTCATAGCAGCGTCTTCACCTAGAAATCCAAGCTCACGTGGCGTATTGAAGAGTAACCTGTGGGATATTATTCCAAACTTTGGCCAAGAACGTTTTCAAATCATCACTAGAGTCTATGTCGGATCGACATTTTTGAGTTTCTGCTAATAACAAGCAATAACAAACACAGTAATCCATGACATTAAAGTCTGGGTTTTTTAAGGGCAATCTTCCGGTGCAATAAAATCAGAAGTAGATTGCTGAAGAAATTGAATAAAAGTCCTTGCTCAAATTTCCTGCTCTTCTAGCGACCACCCAGTATAACAGAGGCAGTGCATTAAATGGTAAATCTATATGAGAAAATTATCAGACCAGATGAAGTCTGTTTGTACGAGTTCACTTATAAACACAACTTTTTAAAGTAACTATTATAATTTTAAACACTTTTGATAATAAATTTTATAACCAAACGATACTGTATGTAATTTTATTAAACTTCACAAAAATCCAATTTAACAAAAAAGAAATATGGACCAACATGCAACAGCTGTGAGAATGATACTATCTCTATTTATATTAAATTTGCTATGTTTATATTTTTCTATGTACATGATTCACTCAATTCATTACTACTAACTTTGGAACGCAGCTGCTAGACATAAGAAGTCGTAATGTGGGCTATATCTAGTTTACTTTAATTTTATACAAAGGGATCAAAGAGATAGTGGGACCTCTTTGTGAATATTTAGATACCCCAATTTTTGTGAAATTTTAACAATAGATACTAGACAGCTATTGATAAATATTCCCCAAATTTCAGTTTATTTAGAGTATTTTAAAGTGGTTTTTAGGGGGCATAATATAGCATATATAATATAACTTAGCTCATTTAAAAATTCAAATATTTCAGATTTTCCTTGAATTTGATCCATAGTCATTAGACGTCAATTAAGAAAAATTCCCTGAATTTCAATTTCTTCTTAAAGCTTCTTAAGCTTAAGGCTTACACTATAAAAATTTTCTAGAATCAAAATCATAGATAGGATTTCGATCAACATTAGAATAAAAATTCTAGACACAAGGTTTAGCATCATTATATCTTGATTTTAATCTTTGTAAGTGGACATCAAAGTCATGCAAAACTTATGTTCAGGGAATTAATTTTACCCGTCCTGGGACGGGTTATTTTACTAGTTTTAATATAACATAGCTTTTAACTTAGCTCATAACAACAACCAAACTCTACAACCAGTGTATCTCATCATGTAAGAGTTTTCATAACGATGTGGTTATTTCTGAGTATTTCAGTATGAACTTGCATCAATAGTTTGTCGTTCCAAAAAATCTCTGGAAATTTTATTTGTTCTCAGGATAGATCATTTGCTTTAGATGGGTGTGGTTTTATTCCTTAGTGAATAATTAAGTGATCTTGGTATGTGAATTGTTTTGATGCAAATCCACATTTATTCAGTTTCAGACCAGAATCACTCAGTTGAGTAAAGACTTTGTTTAATATCTCTATGTAGTCTTTTAATGTTTCTGACCATATTATTATGTCATCTTGGGAATTTATCGTTCCCTATATTCCTTCAATATTTTGTTAATATTTGGACTTAAAAAACCTCTGCCGCACTATTTATTTCATATGATAGACGAGAAAAAGAAAAACGACCAAACGGCGAGTTGAATGTTAAGAGTTTTTAACTTTTTTCATTGCTTGCCAAAATCCATTTGATGCATTTTGCGAGTATTTTGGGTTATTCATTACTGCAAATATTTCTTTAGATGTGGGTAGCTTGTAGTGTTCCCTTTTTATTGATTCATTTAAATCTCTGGGGTCGAGACATAATCTTAATTTTCATTTTCTTTTTCCATTATTACCAGGGAAGTCACACAATCAGTAAGTTCTTGTATGGTTTTTATTATTCCCATGTTTGTCATTTTTTCTTTCAAACTCTTTCTTAACTTTTGATTTCAAACCAAACGGAACATTCCTTGGAAGATTTATGACCGGTTTTACATCGTGGTTTACTGTCATATGATATGCGAAGGGTAGTTTGCCTATACTACCGAAATAGATATCTTCCATTATACTTGTTATATCCGTCTTGTTTATTTTATCAGTTGTAGTTTTTCTAATGTCTACATCAATAACTGCAACTATGAATTGCATTGAAAATGTTGTATTTTTACTTTGTAGCATTGCCGGTCAACTTCCAACTATTCAATCTTGGTATTATTGTACACACTTCATTTTGATTATTGTACACACTTCATTTTGATTATTGTACACACTTCATTTTTATTATTGTACACACTTCATTTTTATTATTGTACACACTTCATTTTTATTATTGTGCACACTTCATTTTTATTATTGTACACACTTCATTTTTATTATTGTACACACTTCATTTTACCGATATTTTATGTATTTTAGGTTTTGCAGTGATATTTGTATACAAGTAGAGGTAGTATATTTACCTCTACATTTAAGTCTATCTTAAATTTCACTAATGCTTTCTTTGCTCCCAGTTCTATTTTTCACTTGTCTTGTTCTTCTGGATGTAAGTTCTTTTTAAATATGGCGTTCATATCGTAGTCGTCGTGGTGTGATGTCTAAATTCTGCTGGACTTTCTCACTTTCTATAAATATTCATTTTTCGTTCTACACATCTCAGAAAAATGTCTTCTGTTTCCATACATTTTACAATTTTTTTCAAATGCAGGACAGTTATGTATACTGCAAGATTCAAAGCAATATTTATCTGCGATGATTTAAACAGATTAGATTATTCATGAGATGTTTGTTTTTTGAGGCTGACCATTATTTTTGTTTTGTTTTTACGTCATACCATCTCCGATCGTGCACAACTGCTAATTTCCGTAATCTTCGTGTTTTTGTACACATTTATTTTTCCCTATGTTTTATTTATTTTTCATTTTTGGCTCGATATTTTTATATAATTATTTACATCTACATTTGTGTCTATCTTAAATTTCACAAATGTCTCGCTTACTCCAAGTTCAATTTCTCATTTAATTCATTGCGCTGTATCTACATTCCTCTTAAATATGGCGTTCTCTCATAGTCCCCGTGGTCCGATATCACAATACTACTTGACTTCTCACTTTATTTCATACCATTTGTTTTGTTTTTTCGTTCCACAAAACTTAGCAAAATATTTCTTTAGAAAAACAGTTTACATTTTTTATTAAAACGGAAAACAATTAATTTTGTATGAAGTTGAGTACAATGATTTATTCAGTTTTTTTATTTTTACATTTTTTGTCTTCTTGTTTTTACGCCCTATCTGATAATTTATCATGGATAGATCTTCTGCTTCCAAAAATGTTGTCATTATTTTTTATTGTATCCGCATTTTATTTCTGCCGTGATCTACCTGGGTTGCTTTGTCCAGCTTAAGTAAGATTTTCTTAGCATGCATTCTCTTAATGCATTTTCTCTAATGCCACCTACCAGCATGCCTTTTTATTAGACTGTCCAAAATGTGTCCAAATTTACACCGATTTCCTTCATGGCATAACTGCTTCACATTTTCATCGAATCTCTTATCTTCCTTTTACTTGCACTTGAATAATCTGCGTTTTGTGAAAATTAAATGCTTTCTATGCTGATTGTATGTGTTGAGAATGTCGATCTCCGTCTCCAGTTTGTACTGTTGTGCATATTCTTAAGGTTAAATGTGAAACACACATCTCTGCCTCTCACTCTTATATACATCAGTAATGTATTTGTACCTGCCTCTGTGGCTTGCAGACATAGCTTGAATTCGTCTCTCCACTTTTCCCATTCCTGTCCAAGGTTTTCCATCATAGTGAAGTTTAGTTCTTGCGGATGTGATAAAAACATAATCAATATTCTTTGCTTTTTTGTGACTTGTACTGTGTGCGAATTATTGGTCCTCTGTTTCTTTTGTATCTCGTGCTATGTTAAGAACAATTTATAATTTACAAAAACTTATTATTTATCATGAAAAACAACGAAGACACGTGTTAACACTTTAAGTGATTTATTAAAACTGTAAAGCTGTTACTACGATGCCGTAGTGACGATAAGTGATTGGAAGCTTGCAATATGAAGTAGTGAGTGTTAGTAAGAGAGACTATTTGTGACATGGACGGCGGCACCGGGGGGGGGGGGGCTCAAGCCTCCTCACTTTTTTACTTGCCCCCCCCCCACTTTACGGTCATAAATAATTAAATTGATATGCATGTGTTTAACTGAGCCCCCCCCCACTTTTTAGGAGACCCCCCCCACACACACACACACTTTTATAACTGTCCCGCCGGCCCTGTATGATGTGAGTGTTAGGAGTTATCGCCAGTATATTACGGCGTGGAGAAATCTGTATATTTATTAGAAAACTAAAAGTAAATAAATAAATTAAAAAAACATGTACACATATGCACGAGAACGGTAATAAAAAAGCGTGACACTATTCAAGTGACAAAAAAGAGCACACAGCATTTTCTTTTCTTTTTTAATATATATATATATATATATATATATATATATATATATATATATATATATTAGCACGGCGCCTGGTATAGCCGGGTTACCGTTAGGGAAGAATAATGTCTAAAGCACAGCAACAGCAACAGTCGATTTCTTACTGGCAACATTGCGAGTTAAGTATAACTGAAAAAAAGAGTCAGCATTTTGCTGTCATAATCACGAGTTACTTTTCAAAAATAAAACCACACATGAACCCGTGGAACAAAATATGTTTATTTACTCCTCGCGGAGTTAGGCACAAGGCCAGTTTTATCTTACTCCCACAAGTAAGATGTGATCCAAGATCGGGTCGAGCAAGTGGGGTTAAAAGCCAGCGCTCGAGAGGTGAGCACTCTGGCCATTTAAAAATTGCCTGGGCAGTCCTGTCGGCATTCCCCGGTAGGGGCGCCTCAGACAGTAAGCAATAAACTTACTCCTCCCCAAAGAAGGGAGGCGAAGCCTGGAAGGGTGGACCTCCTAGAACTGCACAGGACAGGCGTGCAGTATCCATCGGAACAGATACTACACTTTGATCTTAGCCAAAAAAAAATTCTGCTATTTGTTTGAATTTAATTTCAACAGTAACAATCGATGGTCGCAAGTTTAACTAAAATAAAACAACAAATGAAAGAGAAATTAATTAGTTAAGTATTATTTACAAAATGAACCACATTCAAAGTCGTCAACTTAAAAAACAACAAATCCTGCAGGACAAATGGATTTAACGAATACTGGATGATTTTGTTTTTATTTCATTATTTAAAATCTTAAAAATGCCAATAAAAATGATTATTTAAATGTTTAAACCCTTTTTTAAATACGTTCTTCATTGAGATATTTTTTGTTTACTTGTATTTTTGTTTTATGAAACAGAGGAAATCTATTTTTTAAAAACTACATGAAATAGCCTAATAAAATGTCCATTTTCGAAACCAATATGCAAGTATCAGGAAGTTTCATCGGATATCCGGCTGTCTTGGCAGGCAGAGAGCAGACTCAATAACGGAAATGGAGAAACGCTCGTAAAGCCAAGTCAATTCATGATGGTCCCCGGTGTGAATTTCGTTTCTTTACGTTCTTTATATATATATATATATATATATATATATATATATATATATATATATATATATGAAAAGTTTAAGTTACTGAACTAAGACAATTCAAGGGTTATCCTGGCTGAAATTAATTCATATACATTTATTTTTTAATTCATATACATTATGAAGTCTCTAGGATATAGTTCAAAGCTGCAGTTAAAATTAAGCTCAATAACCAATAGTTTATATCAATCAGAGTGTTCATATATGAATAGTGTATATTTCAAAAGTTCAAAACATTAATAATCATTTCAAATATTTGCAACATATTCCGGAAATAAATATTCAACCATGTTACTTTCCACATATGCACGTTTAAAAAAACAACATTTTTATTAGTAAAATTACGTTAAATCAAAGATGATTGAAACTTTTGAAATATACACTAGTATATATATATATATATATATATATATATATATATATATAACTTTAAAAAAAATACGCGGAAATCTCTCTAAGGCCCTTTCGACTATCATCTCATCAGGAGAAAATCGATAGTATTAATTAATTAATAATAACTTCGAAAGAAAGAGCAAGTTATTATTAATTAATTAAAACTATCGATTTTCTCCTGATGAGATGATAGTCGAAAGGGCCTTAGAGAGATTTCCGCGTATTTTTTTTAAAGTTATCTATAAATTTTGTACCTCAAAACATTTATTTATATATATATATATATATATATATATATATATATATATATATGATGACAACAGAAGCTGAAGAGGGCCGGATGGCTAAGTCCTTCCGTGCTTGAAACCAAAGGTACGAATGTTGTCTTAATTTTTCTGTACCAAATATATATATATATATATATATATATATATATATAAAGATAAAGTCAAAATGATTACTCGGTAATACAGTTTATATATATCCAACCTGATAGTGCTCAATATTAAATTTATTAATAGAAAAATATGTAAATTGTTGGCTTATACTAACAATGCTAACGTTTCAACCTATTGGTGTCTTTAGAAACAAGTGCGCTAACTAATAGTGTAAGTTAAACGTAACATTCAATGAAAAACAATAAATAAAAGTTTCTTAATATTTTCCCTTTCTATTCCTTATTTTTCTTCATTTTTTTCCCCTTTAATTTACATGCCATATTTGTATGAGAGAATTCAATTCATAGTTGTATCAATTTACCGGATTTCAGTTATACAACAGCGTCAAGCAGTTAACAGGACAGCTACTGTCATCAAATCTGGGAATTATCTAATAAAAAAACTTAAAAAGAACTAAAATATTTTTAAATAAATAAATAAAATGAGATGCAATCATAAAAATATTAAAATCTAAAGGGGGCATACAGCTATACAAATAAAAATGGAAGGTGAAAGAAGTAATATATTCAAGAAACCTAATTATATATATATATATATATATATATATATATACCTATTATTATACTACAGCTGAGTTAATCAACGTTTGTTTCTCTAAGTCTTTTTTCCTACATATTTTAATAACACAAAACATATGCTAAAGTATTCTTTGGTTTGGGGATTGAGTTATGTTTGAAAGAAAAATCCATTTTAATTCTTCTAATTTGCCATAATTTGAAATTTACTCTACAAGTAACCCACCTCTTCCCTTACTGTATGCTGTGTGCCCCTGACCCCACCCCACCCACACCTTGATTTTATACAGTTTCTATCATCTTGCTCCAGTCACTTTCTCTCTCTTTATTAACAGTCGAAGATAATAAAATTAAGTA
The DNA here is from genome assembly GCA_963556195.1 of Sepiola atlantica. Classification (NCBI taxonomy): domain Eukaryota; kingdom Metazoa; phylum Mollusca; class Cephalopoda; order Sepiida; family Sepiolidae; genus Sepiola; species Sepiola atlantica. Next base: position 58,599,136 of record OY744529.1, on the reverse strand, counting down.
TAAAACAGAAGATTGGAATAGTTCATTATAAACAATAGCATTAATACATTTCAACATTAATACAGCATTAATACATTTCAACCCATAGCTGGAGAGAGGGGGGAAAGGAAGAGAATGAAAAAGAGGAAGATATAGCGAACAGAAATAGACTAATTTTGGATTTTGACTTTTTATTTTTGTTTTTAATTTAACTGGCTTTGCAAACCTACTTTTTCCTGATGCAAGCAATCTAACCCAAGTTCAATGTGCGACTTAACGGTTCACATTTTTTCTAGCATTGTATCTATAGCAGGAAATATTAATTTAGACAAACAGTTGCAATGTGGTGATCGACTTACTCATAAATTTGCATTAAAAATACTGACATCTAAACATCTAAAATTAAACAAGTAATTTTAAGAGAATGTTATTTTAATTATATTGATCTTACAAGTATTATAATTTCTTTAATTATTTTTTAAATCTGTGCAGAAAATTTCCCAGCTGTGTTTTTCTGAACAAAGATCAGAACTTGTTATTCGCACTATTCACAATGAAATCTATATTAATATGAAAGGCGTATCTCTGTTAACTACTTTGAGATGATTAAACATAAGAACATGAGATTTGATAGGTCTCTATGACGATTGTCCTAGGAGGTTCATAAAAAAATTAAATGGATCGACTGTAGTCGAGGGTGATACAAAGACTCCTTTATCATTGGTTACTACACCGAGATATAGAGGAGGGCCCCACTTTTTCCCCTGGATTGCTCTATTTATCTTGATTAAATGACACAACGTTAAAGATGCCCTAAGTATAAAGACCCTCTAATGAGGCTTTCATTTCACAAACTTAAAACTGTTCTAAGCCAATAACTTCAGTCAAGCATAGTTTTCACCATCGTAGCATGTTTTGATTGTTCTAAAATCCAACTTTTTGCAATTACTAAAGAACCAAAGGGTATCTTTCAGTATATACATCAGAAAGACATGTGTTGTTTGAATCGGGGTCAATTAGAAGGAGATTGAGTTGTATTTTTTATATCTTCTGGGGTTTTTTCTCACATGCATTAAAACTGCATTAAGTTTCTTTTGTGTGACTTTCCCAATGTGTATGATTCTTAGTACACTTTACAACCAAACCTGTTACTATTATTTTTTCCGTGCATCCCAGACATTTATTCTTGTCCTAGTTTGACGCAAGTGGTCTTGCTCGAAAAACACCTTTGAAATCATGTGTTGTATAACAGTCAGTTTTTTTTTCTTTCATGAATTAAAATACGTTTTTATATTGTGTAGATTGCCCGAAACAAAGGCTAATATGTTCAACAGATTTTTAAACAGAAACGACTTACTCCACAAAATCAAAACTTTTCTAAGCCCATAATCTCAGTAGTGTCAGCTCTATTTTAACATAATTCTCATCCTATATGTAGGTTTTCGATTGCTTCGAAGTTGTAACAGTTAGGTGACAAAGATCTATTTCTTTTGTATGTACACGCAATCTGTTGCACAATGTTTACTTGTAGTTCGGTTGGCTAAAACAGGTAGATTAAGACTCGCATAGAAATACACTGGACAATTCTAACACTTCTGTCAATTTACGTTTCTAGTCACGTCGTTGGCAGGAAGGTACAATCTAGTTCCTAAACGAGACATCATGAGATAAGACGCTAAAAACATATCCGCGTTCTTCATCAGGAACCAGCAAGATGAGATGGAACTCTAGAACTCAATATTCTGTCTTTAGCCTACGCCTGCCTGCCGAGCAAACTTGCTTTATATGCTTATGTTCCTGCTTTAATTAAACGTTAAATAAAGTTGATTTTATTCTGATGAAGATGTTGGTATTTTATTTGGAACCTGGTGAACTTTACTTTATTCTTCATTTTGAGCCAGCTCAGATAGACCGAGACACGGCTGACTCAACAAGATTGCAATCTCCCATCTCGATATTCAACTACAATAAACCACTTTACAAAGTATTTTTAGTTCAACGTCTTAGTTCTGAAGATGTCTCATTAATATTAATTCCAGTGAGTGAGAAATCATCTAGTTCAGCTATTCAAATCAAAATCTGAAATTCTTTAAATATTGGTGGTCATCTTCCATAGAAATTAGTCAAAGCTTATTAGTTTTATTGCAAAAACCAACCTCCATCTATTCACACATAAAACTTCAATCCTAAATAATTTGCGTTGCTGTCGGTGTCCAAAAAGTATATGAGGTGTTTAGAATTTTTGGATCATTTACCTAAGTGCTGAGAATTACATTTTTTTCGAAGTAAAGATCCACTTTTTGATTTGAAAGAATCACAGTAATACTAGTGAATCAAATTGATTTGAAAGAATCACAGTAGTACTAGTGAATCAAATTGATTTGAAAGAATCACAGTAATACTAGTGAATCAAATTGATTTGAAAGAATCACAGTAATACTAGTGAATCAAATTGATTTGAAAGAATCACAGTAATACTAGTGAATCAAATTGATTTGAAAGAATCACAGTAATACTAGTGAATCAAATTGATTTGAAAGAATCACAGTAATACTAGTGAATCAAATTGATTTGAAAGAATCACAGTAATACTAGTGAATCAAATTGATTTGAAAGAATCACAGTAATACTAGTGAATCAAATTGATTTGAAAGAATCACAGTAATACTAGTGAATCAAATTGATTTGAAAGAATCACAGTAGTACTAGTGAATCAAATTGATTTGAAAGAATCACAGTAGTACTAGTGAATCAAATTGATTTGAAAGAATCACAGTAATACTAGTGAATCAAATTGATTTGAAAGAATCACAGTAATACTAGTGAATCAAATTGATTTGAAAGAATCACAGTAATACTAGTGAATCAAATTGATTTGAAAGAATCACAGTAATACTAGTGAATCAAATTGATTTGAAAGAATCACAGTAATACTAGTGAATCAAATTGATTTGAAAGAATCACAGTAATACTAGTGAATCAAATTGATTTGAAAGAATCACAGTAATACTAGTGAATCAAATTGATTTGAAAGAATCACAGTAATACTAGTGAATCAAATTGATTTGAAAGAATCACAGTAGTACTAGTGAATCAAATTGATTTGAAAGAATCACAGTAGTACTAGTGAATCAAATTGATTTGAAAGAATCACAGTAATACTAGTGAATCAAATTGATTTGAAAGAATCACAGTAATACTAGTGAATCAAATTGATTTGAAAGAATCACAGTAATACTAGTGAATCAAATTGATTTGAAAGAATCACAGTAATACTAGTGAATCAAATTGATTTGAAAGAATCACAGTAATACTAGTGAATCAAATTGATTTGAAAGAATCACAGTAATACTAGTGAATCAAATTGATTTGAAAGAATCACAGTAATACTAGTGAATCAAATTGATTTGAAAGAATCACAGTAATACTAGTGAATCAAATTGATTTGAAAGAATCACAGTAATACTAGTGAATCAAATTGATTTGAAAGAATCACAGTAATACTAGTGAATCAAATTGATTTGAAAGAATCACAGTAGTACTAGTGAATCAAATTGATTTGAAAGAATCACAGTAGTACTAGTGAATCAAATTGATTTGAAAGAATCACAGTAATACTAGTGAATCAAATTGATTTGAAAGAATCACAGTAATACTAGTGAATCAAATTGATTTGAAAGAATCACAGTAATACTAGTGAATCAAATTGATTTGAAAGAATCACAGTAATACTAGTGAATCAAATTGATTTGAAAGAATCACAGTAATACTAGTGAATCAAATTGATTTGAAAGAATCACAGTAATACTAGTGAATCAAATTGATTTGAAAGAATCACAGTAATACTAGTGAATCAAATTGATTTGAAAGAATCACAGTAATACTAGTGAATCAAATTGATTTGAAAGAATCACAGTAATACTAGTGAATCAAATTGATTTGAAAGAATCACAGTAGTACTAGTGAATCAAATTAATTTGAAAGAATCACAGTAATACTAGTGAATCAAATTGATTTGAAAGAATCACAGTAATACTAGTGAATCAAATTGATTTGAAAGAATCACAGTAATACTAGTGAATCAAATTTTCTAAATTAATAGTATGTTAGAGTGGATGGAATAAGTTGAGGCAATTTCTGCCAATACTAACCAGCAAAGCATTAAAACTGTCAACCGCGCGAAGAGTCTATCAGGCATGTGTAGGCAGTGTGATGATGTATGGAAGTGAAACCTGGCCAGTTAAGGTTGAATATATGTGTTTCAGGGAGAGAAATTATATGAAAATGATATGATGGATATGTAATGTCAGTCTTAAAGACGGACTTTGATCTGATGATGGTGGTAGAAGATTAAAACTGGGCAGTATAGGGAGATGTGTGCAAAACAGGAGACTCCGTTGGTTTAGTCAAATTGAAAGAATGGATGAGAGTGCTTGGATTAGTAGATGTAGAACAATTGAAGTAGCAGGATCAGTTGACAGGAAACGGTAAAAAAAAACATGTGAGAAAGTGATAAAGATGGATTCGAGGGAAAATATATAAATAAAGACCTGGCCAGAGATAGTTTAGTTTCGAAGTCAATTTCCAAAAACCGTTTAACACATGCCAGCATGTAAAACAGACATTAAACAGATGATGTTAAACAAGCTTACTAACCCTAACTCTAAGCTGGGTGTGTGATTGACTTCACGAACACGATTGTCGATTTACTGTGTGCAATTATGCATTAATACTGTTGGGAAAGGTATGAACCCACACTATCCTCTTTCTCCAGCTATGGTTAAAATCGGTTCAATTGCGAACCTGAGCAAATTACCAGTTGATAAAGTGTCACCAATAGTAGCATCCCAAATCAAATTATTTCTCTCTTTAAATGAGAAAATGGTCATCCCATCAGCTCGCAATCGAGGCCTATGGGTTTGATTTTGGGAAACGGACCCAGCTGTTATGTTATGCCCATTTCTGTTATTGGCCCCTAAAATGCAAAAGGTGTTGCAGCAGAAATGAAGAATCAAAAACAAGAACAGATTTTCATTGTTTACACTTTATTCTGGTAAAATGCCGACATTCTTTTCGCACCTCAAACTTCACATACACCATCAGCTCCTCAGCTTCAATTAAAGGCGCACTCAGTTACGTTTTTTCCGATCGTCTCTCGATCAGTGACGTCATTCTGACAATTGTTTTTAAACACATTTCTCAAATCGGCATAGCTCAAAATAAAAGCAATAAAAAGTTTATACTTTCAATTTTCGTCTCAACGTTGAAATTATCACAACAATCACAGTCGCCTTCTAAACGTGACGTCTACCCACACCTCTGACTTACATCGCATTACTATTTAGGTTGTAATTCCTATTTACTATCCTGCTTTCTCGATCAGCCCAGTGTACTCTCATTACACAGTTGCATTCAAACCTCCTCTGATGATATCGTTTATTTCTGCAGGTCTTGAAAGGCGACCGGCACGACTATGTGAACCGTTTAACAAATGAAACTTTAACAGTGGTGGATGTCATTTAATACTGAGTACAGAATATAATAGAATAGCAAAGGCATTCATTAACTATAATTTTAATACATGAAAATCTGACCCCCCCCCCTTTTTTTTTTTTTAAATAAAACGGAGTAAAACTATAGACAGACAGCCAGACAGACAGACTTCTTATTAAAACATTTGTTATCTTCAAGGGATATGAACATAACAAATGTATGAATAAGCTGTTTGCTATAACTCTTTTGTATGACTGGAGGGCAGTGACAAATGGATTCAAATTAGCCTTGTTAACTATGATTACTCTTTCTCTTTGGAGAAAAGGACATAATAAGCACATAATAAATGGAATTTGCGAATGGACTTATACATGAGTGCCTATTAGTGGGATTCAACATCTCCAATTACTATAATTTCTCAAATATAAGGCCACATTGAACAGAAATGTCGGTTCTTTCAAGGCAAAAATCTATCTCCATATATTTGTGCTTGTGCAGTTGCGACTGCACAATAGTTGTGATAAATGTCCTTGATAACAAGATTTGTTTATCCTCTGATTTGCCAATGTACATGTTAAAGATGACTCGACTATATATATATATATATATATATATATATATATATATATAGTACATGTATTGTATTAGTTTCTGTAGATGTAAATCCGTTGAAACTCAAGAGTTTATAAAAAGTGCTCAATAACAAGTAGAGCTGTTTATAAGTATACATTTTTATTTATACAAACATTATTGGTTACATATGTGCATACATGTTTCGGTTGCACTTTTCACAGAAAGTCAACCTCATCAGACCAAGAATTTCAGAGAAATGGATGGATTTGGGGAGAAAGTTCTCCAAATCCATCCATTTCTCTGAAATTCTTGGTCTGATGAGGTTGACTTTCTGTGAAAAGTGCAACCGAAACATGTATGCACATATGTAACCAATAATGTTTGTATAAATAAAAATTTATACTTTATATATATATATATATATATATATATATATATATATATGAAGAAGTATATCTTCGAAAATTCAATTGAAAAAAAAAAAAGTTAATAAAACTAAAATACATTGTATGGCGTTCAAATTGCTTGTTATTTTTAATAACTAATATTTCCATATAAACAATGCTTTCTAACCGAGGACAACAACCTATTATTTTGTATCTATTTTTCTCATGCAATAGTTTCGTCGATATTAATAGTAATTAATTAAAGTTATTTAATTTTAAAAAAGGGATAAATTCATTTATTTTCAAAGAAGGCTAAGGTCATTCATATATCGACGCATCGAGGTGAGTGCTCTCCTCCACTCTTCTTCTCTGCGCTCTCTCTCGCGACGCCAAAGCCAAATTTTCTTCTTTTTTTTATTGTATTTTCAAGAGCTTTGCATCATCACCTAAGTGAATTGAATTCTTTTTTCTATCCATTTATTTGTATCGAAAATTTCATGAATAAATGCGAAAGTTTTTGTTCCGTGTTTACAAGACACTTATGAATTAAATTCTTTAAACTTAGGCATGAAACCCTAATCGTTTTGGGGGAAATGGGGGGAGGGGCATAGAATTTTGACAACAAATCTTGGTTTGTGGGGTCGATAGACTTACCTTTCGTCAAAAATATTATTTGCCTTTTGGCTAAGATCAAAGTGTAGTATCTGTTCCGATGGATACTGCACCTCATAGACTGGTATTGTCTTGGCCTCCGGGGCTTGATTTACTATTTCAGACCAAACCAGACCCAGACAAAAATGTGTCTAATTCATGGTGAATTAAGTGATTTTTTGTGAATTTAGTTCTTTTATATTTTTGTACCTTTTACATTTGATTTGATAGAAATAAATCAATAATTGTAAGCTGCTTCCTGATAATATGTATAGTTGCTAATTACTGGACATTAATAAGAAATTTCTCACTAAAACTTTTCTCAGTAATTTTTATTTAGTAGTAATTTTGGTCTAATTTTGGTATTTAGTAGTAATTTTGGTCTAATTTTGGTATTTAGTAGTAATTCAAAGTGTTCCTTTTTGGTGAGCTGGATTTTCCTCACATTAAGAACCGACCTTGCGCCTAAATCTGTCCGCGTGGGGAGGCAAGTAAATAGGGACATGACGTGTCCGTCAATTGACGAACCGAAGTGTTTCTTCTGTCTTTCTTTTCTTTCTCTCCTTTTACTTTTTTCCTCTGTGAGAAAGCAAAGATAGTTATAACACCACGAATGAGTGTCAACAATATTTATCCTTTTTTCTCTAAGTCTCAATCCACATTTATTGAACCAGAACAACTGTGGTTTGAGTTTATGCTTTTGACAATCTGGTTACGGTTAAATTCAGATAAATCTGAGTTTCTTCCACGAGGCCAATTATAGTAAAGGGCCTGATTTCAAGCACAGGTGTTTAAGATTAAGGTTAGATATGGAACATTGCTTTCTTTTTATATAAGCCAGCACCTCATTTCAAACAAGGTTTGATTTTAATTTTAAACGAGTCATAACCAATAAGAAAATCCAAATTGTAAACGTTCCTATCAACATATCTCTGTATGTATCCCATTACATGTGAAGTTCTCATGTGCAGGGTGGTTCAAAAAGATGTATCGATTTTATTATCGCTGTCATTTCTATGAAAATTAGCACAGAACATGAATACTGTAATTTATCAACAGAATGGAACAACATCGCATTACTACAATGCTTCTATTGAATACCTCAATCGCTACTTCCCTATAGACAGGCTAATCTCTCGTCGTACGGGCCACTCTTGATCTGAACATTCTCCTTTGGATTATTTTCTGTGGGGATACCTAAAAGACAGGATCTAACACTCCCCAAACTATTTTTGCCTTCAAGAATTACATTTGAATAAAGATTAAGAGAATTCCCCCATGACATGTTGGACAGGGTCATTACAAACTTCAATGTGTGAGTATTGATTTACTCCTCTCCAGGAGTTAGGCACAAGGCCAGTTTTTATCTTACTCCCACAAGTAAGATGTGACCCAAGGTCGGGTCGAGAAAGTGGGATTTAAAAATTGCCTGGGCAGCCCCGTCGGCATTCCCCTGTAGGGGCGCCTCAGGCAGTAAGCAATAAACTTACTCCTCCCCAAAGCCTGGGAGGGTGGACCTCCTAGAACTGCACAGGACAGACCTGTAGACCGGCGTAAATCAAGCCCCGAAGGCCAAGACATTACCAGTCTATGGGGTGCAGTAGCCATCGGAGCAGATACTACACTTTGATCTTAGCCAAATTCAGTGCCAAGGAGCATGGATCGAGCACATTATAAACTATTGAGCTGTGCATGCTCGTAAAATAGTGGTGTATGAAGGAAAAACTTATGCCACCCAAAACTTATATGTCTGAAAGACAGGTCTATGAAAAAAATTGTAAAGATTTCCTTTCAATAATAAATGCTACTCTATCACAAATGCGGACATTTTTTGGATTGGATTGAAAAAACTCTCAAACAATGCAAATATACACATTATCTTAGGCTTGTTATATTGCGTAGATCTTTTCATACAATTCATTTATCATTGAATAAGTTACATGATAAAAACTAATCAAAATAAAAATCATGTAATAATATCAAATTGAGATCATTGTAAAAATAAACATTTCTAATCTCCTTACATGTTTCTGTAGTGTTTTCACCCTTTTTAAAGAATTAAAGGAAAATTCAATTTTGGTCAGCCATTTTTATCTTGATACAGACTGACAAAAGTAAAATATACTGTACATATCAGTTATCACCTTTTTCACATATTTAAAAAATGAGATCGTCCGATTAGCAAAGATTGTCATTGGTGATTAATCTGATGTCGCTAAGGTAAAACAATTCAAACTTTACCCATTTTAAGATGAATTGCTCCGAAATCAAATTATGTGGTCCAGTCGGCTAAAACAGTACACTTTTAAATTTCAAAAAGGTACATTTGTTTTATTTATTTAGAAAATATTTAGCTGACAATTATTTTTACGGTAAGAAGACAGGGAATATTTATTGTTATAAAAAGAATTAAATTTCTGCAATTTTAAATAAATAAATATAGAAGAGACATATTCATTTCATTTATCTAAAGAATAATTTACAGGTCATATTAAGATTTGTAATCTACGGGAATTTTATAAATAAATAACTTAATTACTTCAGCAATAGGAAAAAAAAAATTTTTTAAGTTACAACTTTACTAAAAGTTGTCCAATTAATAAAAAGATACACTATCTATTTTATATCTACGTAATTCAAATGACAGCATCTTAAAATGAATAAACTCAGCCAAACCAAAGAGATTCAAACTTTCCAACTAACAAAAAGAATTGTTTTTTATCACCTTTATTTTAATCTTGTTTACTGCTTGATTGCAACTTGAAAATCATAACTTCGAATTCAATTATTGTGGAAAAGTCATATGCTTCATTGAACAAAGGCACAATTTAATCAAATGATGTTAGAATTTAACAAAGGAAAACATTTTTTTTTAGATTGATACAAATGTGTACAAGTTGCATGTTATTGCTTTGTCTCAAGAGTAGACAACCAGGATTGTTTATACCATACAATTATCATTATGCATGAATGTAGGCAGGGCTTTACCGAGCCCTCCAAAAAGGAAAGCTGAAGAAAAAAAATGGCTCATTTTATATTAAGTCTTGACACTATTTATTTGGCTGTAAAAAGCTCAAATTATTTCATTAAAAAAGAAAAATTAAACAATAAAACAGAAAAGAAAGTTTGAGCTAAACTCTTTGAGGTTTTATAACTGTATATGAGAGTGAAAAAGAGACGAGGGGGGGAGGTATATGAAATCCCAAAAATTTGGACTAAGAAGTTCAAACAAGCATGATTTGTCAACTAAGTGCTACATTTGGGCCATTTTTCTTAGAAGACAGGAGACAGTCTGATAAAAAGCTCTTTCAAAGTCAAGTCACTCGTTAGAAAACCATTGAAGTTATTTTAAAGATTTGAACAATGAATAAATATACAAAATGTTTTGTTTTTTATTTATTGACAATTTATTTTTGTACACAATGTTGCTATTATTATTATTAGTAGTAGTATTATTATTATGAAGTTATTAAAAATAAGAATGTTTTAGTTGGGAACAAATTTTAGATTATAGAGTTATGGTTTAAAGCGGGAAGAAAATCAGAATGACAAACTTACTTGGAAGAGTAATACGTCTGGCTGAATCTGGCTGAAATAGAAATGGTGCATAAGCAAAACGGGATCACCATTCTTCCACCGAATTAATAACGGCTCCACAACTAAGTAGATATGAAGTTTTATTCACGGGAAGACAGGAACAAAATGATGGTTGTACATTAGGTTGATTAATGTTGACAAGACGAAATAACGTTATCCAGAAATTCCATGACTCGTTTACTGCTAGCCCGCTAGAAAGTGCAGGCTATATATTTTGTCTATTTGAAAGTAAGACTGGAACTGGATCGTTCTGTTCATCACATAGCTTGGTTTTCGCACTAAGACAATTCATCACGTATGAATCTCATTGGGTGTAGGCATGTTGCTTGCCCATGTGATGAAGAGGCGATAGTTACATAATCGTCAAATCGAATCACAATTTCACTGCTGATCACGTAGACCGATAAAAAATAGTTTGCGCATACAACTGCTATATAACCCCCTACTTAGGCTTTTAGCCAATAAAACAAGAGAAACTTTATTGATAGTAGCAGCACATGAGAAAGAACATGAAAATGCCAAAATAGATTATATGACTAATAAACTTGAACAAGAATGTCTTTGTTGTGCTGCCAAAGGCAAAATGTCTCTTTTGCTGAAAAAGAAGCAAAAATGTAATAATCTGGAGTGAAAAGAAGAAAATGTTCATTTGTTGAAAGATGAAAAATGTTCTGTTATTGCAAAATGCGAATGTTCATTTGCTGAAAAGTGAAAGAATTACAAATGTTTTCAAAATCGAATAGGGTTAATTTAAAAAGAGAATTTTACACATGCCGGTACAAAATTGTAGAATGGGTAGTTAATTACTTTAGGAAATATAAATGTCCAAATATAAAAGGCTTTACAAAACTGTTTAGGCCAATGGACACGTCTACCAGAATGTGTAGTGGTAACGTGAGTGGGACGATATGATTGGGATGTATCTGAAGAGACTATATCAGTTAATTCCGGCAATGTTATTGTGGGTGGAACATGGTGTTCCAGGGTGTCGTTGTCTGAGAATGCTCGCTTAAGTCTGTCGACCGACACAATCTCTTTAATTCCTCCAGTATCCAGCGTAAAATATTTTTTGTTACGGGCACATGATATGGACCAGAATAAGGTGGTGCTGATGCTGGTTTAACAGAGTCATTCCAAATAAAACCGTATGTCGATGGTAAAGCTGACTTGAGTGTTCATGGGTGGTAAACTGCTGATATAGAATCTAAGTCTGTTAACATAGAGTTCAAAATCCATTACTGTTGACTCTGGATGAGTGAACATGTGACCAGGTAATGCCAAGGATGTAACGTAAAGCAGTTCAGCTAGGCAATATCCCAAGTCTTCTTTCATAGAAAAACGACAGCCAAGGAGAATGATGGGAATGTACTCTATCCAACACTGTCGATTAGGGTCTGCATGTAATGAGGCTTTTAATTGTCAATGAAAGCGTTCAATCATTCCGTTGCAAGCTGGGTGATAACTAGTAGTCCTTGTACATTTATTATGAAGTATGTGGGATAGCTCTTCGAATAGCAGGATGATTCGAACTGTCAGCCACGATCTGTGGAAATTGTTGCTGGGACACTATAACGCGAAATCCAGCCCACCATAAGGGCACGTGCTACAGTTTCAACAGATATATCGCTTAGTGGGATGGCTTCAGACCATCGTGGAAAACGATAAATAGAGGTCAGTAAGTAAGAATAGCCTTGGCTGACCGGCCAGGGTCCAACCAAATCAATGTGTATGGGTTTCAATCTAGAAATGTGTTTTGTCGAGGCAGAGACACCGTTGTGAGCCAATCCGTGCAAAGACGAGAAAAGAGTTCTTCGATGATTGTCAGGAACGAGTGGGCGAGGTGAATTGGTAGAAGTCTAGCACAAAATTTGCTCATCCGCTATAGGGATGGGAAACAAGTAAATAGAAAGAACAGAGTAAATAGTAAAAATGCAGAATAGTTAACAGTCAAGAAATTGTTAAAAAGAAAACAACAACAAATGCCTTATACCAAACACAGTAGAATGTAATTATCTACCGACTTGTATACTTTTAACGTGCTGAAACCGTTTTTAAGATTGTTATTTCATTTTTTTAGCTGTCTTTACGACACACAGGAATTATCGCTTAACTGTTAGGAGCTTCATTCCTGAAAGTTGTAAAAAAATATGACTTACTCTACCACTAACTCTAATTTCAGGGGGGGGGCACTCGGACCTAGGATTAGAATTAGGATAAGTCATTTTTTTACAACTTCTCAGGAATTAAGCCCCCCACCCCTATAGTTAAGCAACAAGCGGTCATTTGTTAATTTCTCCTGTGTATAAATACCGCTTTGAACAAAATAAAATTTTGAAATAAAACTTAACAGTTTCAACACGTTAAAAGTATACAGGTCGGTAGACAATTCAATTCTACTGTGTTTGGCATAATTCATTTGTTTTGCTTTTTGTTTTTTTACGATTTCTCAGATATTACTTTTATCAAATGTGGAAATACTTATTTTAAAATAGGGGGGGGGGCTTAACCCTATTTTAAACTATAGAGGTGGGAATCTATCACCCCCCCCCCCCATAAAATACTTAGAAAAATCGATTTTATTTGCTTGATAAAAAACAATGAATGTGAAAAATATTTATTTTAAAATAGGGGTGGGGCTTTTTAAAAACTATTGGTGAGAAGACCTAGACACCCCCCACCCCCCCGCACACACACACTTAGAAAAGCTGATTTTACTTACTGGAAAACAACGGAGTAAATACTCATTAAATAATATTGATTTTTATATTGGGGAGGTGGGTAACCCCTATTTAAAACTAGAGGTGGGGGGGGGAGAGCCTCGCCCCTTCCTGAACGATCTTAATTTTTCATTACCGAAATGTTCTTGCTTTGTGCCAATTTTTTCCTATTTATTCACCTGTGCCATTTTTACTGAACACCATATACATATGTATCGCCAAAACAATAACAAAATTAATGTGTACACATTTATGAGTGATAAAATGTCCAGTAATTCTTGAGATGTGCCGTAGGCTAACGATAACGACACTGGATGGCAATAACTGTGATTTCAGTTTCGAATCTTACCAAAATTCAGCCACACAACGAAACGCGTGTCTGTGGATATTTATTTTATAAATAAAATAATATATAATCGACCCCCATATATATATATATATATATATATATATATATATATATATATCCCTCATAGCATTTAGGTAAAATGCTTCACTGTAGATAATTGAACTTGTTCACTTATCTCTATCGCCAAAACAAACAAATAATTGGGATCACATATGCTATCTATTTAGATGTTATTTATTGGTTTTACCTACTATGCCTGGCCCATGCATCATTCATTCTTCTAACAGGAAGATCATCAGAAATCAATTTTCCCTTCTGTTTCTATCCTTTTTCTCTGTCTTTTTTTTCTCTTCACACTTGCTGTCTTCTCTTTTTAAATGGCCACCGTCCAACCAAGGTTACATAGAAATTCAATTGTTCTCAGACCAAGAATTCCTGAAATCTCAACAGAAACTTTTAAAACAATTCATCCCAATTTCTAAAAGAACACTCCTTATGAAATTGTAAATTTTAAATTAATTAAATTTTACTTTGTTTCAAAATAAATAATAGAAATAAAGATGTTTCTTAAAACAGAATATATTTTCTTAGACTAATGCTTACGCTCTTATGCTTTTCTAGTACTAAACATTAAATCTAACAATGATTGCCATCTGTTTTGAATCATATAGATATCATTGAAGAAGAAAATTAACATATTTTAAACAAAATAAAAGTTAAAGAAGTAGCTTTTATTCTTACTTATTCACACAATTGTTCTATTTTCATTGTAAAAGCATAAACTTTGAAAGTATAATTTGTATCATTCGAACAACTGTTCTTTTCTTGTATGTTATTCTCACAATGCTTCGGCCGATGTAACTTCTGACATTTTTCAGGTGCACTTGTCGAACTCGGGAATCTGTAGGGAATTTTGAACGGGACCCTTTATTTAATCTGTGGCGATAAACTGCTCTCATTCCATCAGCCATGACACGGTAGAAGTAGATTAAGTAATTTGTAACTGTATTCTTAAAATCGCTGATACTGAAGATTGAACCTTCAACATTCACTTAGAATTGATTATCACTTAGCACTTTGTCCGTTGCGCCACAGGTCCACATGGATTAAATAAATTGTTCTGTTCGAAATTCTGTACAGATTCTAGAGTTCGACAAGAATTTGAAGAAGGCCGGAGGTTACATCGGTCGAAATATTGTGAGAATAACATCCAAAATGAGGGCAGTAGTTCGAATAATCCAAATCATAAATCCTCATCTAAAAAATTTCGAAACATAATTTAAAAGTATCTATGAATACCGAACCTGCGAAAGACTTTATTGATATGCAACTGTTGTAATTTAAATATCAGTATTAACAGAGAAAAAAAAGATATATTTAGTACAGAAAAGAAGGTTTACTAAACAAAGGATACACTTAGTAATTTAGAAATCACAAGGTTGAGCTAGAAGATCTTGCTAGTTCTTGTTCTTTTTATAGGAAAAACAGACGATTATGTTCTCCTGATTTAGGTACTAGATGACAGAAACTGCACATGCAAAGTAAAAGAGAAGATAAGTAGAAAAGGCCCACA
The DNA here is from genome assembly GCA_963556195.1 of Sepiola atlantica. Taxonomy (NCBI): domain Eukaryota; kingdom Metazoa; phylum Mollusca; class Cephalopoda; order Sepiida; family Sepiolidae; genus Sepiola; species Sepiola atlantica. Next base: position 58,583,818 of record OY744529.1, on the reverse strand, counting down.
TCAAAGTGGGTACACAGATGAAGAAAAGAGTTTTCGAAGGTTGCTAATTCATTATAAAATTAGAATATTTAATATTCCATTTCATACGTTTTTATAACGATGCACATGCTGGAACTCCTACTCCAGCATGCGGCCACCATATTGAATAGGTATTTTGTTGAGAAAATACCAGTGATGTAAAAATGACAATAATAAAGAGACGGTTGCATTTACACATACATACATACATACATACATACATACATGTCTCACAGAGAGGGTTTGTCAAAGACTAGCGTAAGAGAGACATAATAAACCAGGATACATAAAAAGGGTAAAAATTATAGACATAATTATTAACATAAGAGTTCACATTAAAAGTCCCTACACACAATCGGAATAAACATGGATTGCCAGGGTAACACATTATCGAGAATGCATGGTCTATGCGAAGTAAATACGACTTACTTTGTATTTTCTTGGAACTATTGTTGATATAAATGCCTCAACCAGTAGAAAACACCATGCTGAAATGGGTAGCTGTCTGGGAGTTCCATCTTCTTCTCACGAGCAAGATCTTAAAACATCGCGTCAGTGGTGTAAAAACAATGTAAAAAGGAGAGAGCCCGGCAGACACATCTGCTGGCATCAAAGCCCAGCCAAGAAAGAGACCAATCCTCAATTTCTAATCTCACATTTCATATGTGCGCATCTTTTTTCTACTTTAAAATTGAAGAGTTCATTCTCACTTGGTGCAATAGTTTTTTTAGGTATACATATATAGTGCTGCAAGATTTTTAAAAAAATACCAAATTTATCTTGTTATCTCAATTAGCACCAGAGTTATGAGCATTCAAAGTTGGCCGGACATCGCGTTTTGTGTGATACTGAACAAAAGGTCAATTAAGCAGTGTATAAGTGAAGATAAAAGATTTAAATAAGTGAAAACTCTTCATAAATATAATGCCATAGTTCATTAAAAGAAATATATAGATGGAATTAATAATTCTTAGATATACCCAGTCTTAAACATTGGTGAAAATCACATGCCGTCACAAAAATTGTGCAGAAACGATACAAAAAAGCAACTTTGACTGTTCATAGAAGTTTTATTTTAACAGCTAACACATTGAAACTTATTATTATGATTCATAACATCATACAGATTAAGCTAAAAAAAAATGTTCATTAGTACATACATAAAAACCTCTTGTTTCTAGCATGTAAACATGGCCGGGGGCTAAGGCGATTCATAATTATGGATAGCCTTGCCCGAAGCCCAATTTGGCAGTTAGCCTGAAAAATGGGTCAAATGTACACCTTACCGAACTTTTTGTAAAATGGTACCCACTAAAGATACATGCCTGGAGCTTTTATACTTGACTCATTTTAGGATGAGGAATTTAAAAAAAAGGGTTGTTTTCTAATATTAGAAGATTTTCGGCATGTAAAAAACATAAAAAGGGATTGACACGAAACGTGGAAATTTGTTAGAGAAAATAAATCAGTGGTCAATTTTTAAACAAAGGCTTATTATAAAGCTTTAAATTCAATTTTTAAAGAAATAAAAAAAGAAAACAGTAAATTTCAAATGTGCAAAGACATATTTATTGGAGATTTTAGTGGCAGTTTCACTCATCTGTAATTTGGTTATATGCTTCTGTTATTAGGGATATGCCATACTCTTCCATCACTTGAAATGCGTGTTACATTCAAGTCCCACCTGAAGACAAATTGGAATTCCACCTGGGCTATGTCATCGGACAAAAGCCACTGAAAATAGTCATTTCTACATTTAGTTTGGGTCAAAAATTTAATCACCGCACTAGATGGAGAAATATAATCAATGACTTGACCAATATAAAACGAGGAATCATAAACTACAGCCACCCATTGTCCTTGATGCTTGTATTAGAAACTGTCTGAAAATGGTTCTTCGTCAGAACTACTACTGGAATCATCATTTTCTTTCTCAATTTGCTTCTCAGGATTTAGGTAATTGCAGAGAGCAGCTTCTAACTGAGCTTTTTTCCAACTAAATTTGAGTTTTTCATCCAAGACAACTTTCAAATACTTAAGTTGGTCTCATAGAGCTTCTACACCAAAAGCTGACACTTGCGATACATCCTTAACAGTTTTTACGCGACCTCCATGTTTGGTGACCGAGTTTATAAGTCTCTGTTTCTCAGCAGCAACTTTAGAAGATTTTTCTTTCTTTTCCCTTTCATGTTTGGTTATCCTTTCCTGCAAATGGAGTTTAACAAGAAGTTCCTGCTGCTTTTGCCTTTTTCGCAGTTCTTTTGCTTGCTTTCTTGACAAATTAAAAACTGATTGTAGTTCTGTAGTCAAACTGTTGTCTGATTGCGTGTGAGCATGTTCGACATGAATCGGTTGTGTATTGATGCATGTCTTTTTGTCTGCATGCTGAAGTCCAAATCACCAAATGCATGCTCTCCTGTCAGATGTGTCAGAGAGCAGCTTCTCAGGGCATCTTTTGTCTCCTGGTCCACTTCTCTTCAAAACACACCTTCTTCCAAAAAGTCATGCAGTTGGTTCTTTGTAACAACAACGAAGTTGGTTATCACCATGACCAAACATTCTAACACCATGACCAAACATTCTAACACAGGCTTAGAGGTTTTAAGAGCTTCCGCACAAAGCAATTGATTACTTTCGAAGAATTCACCTCCAAATACACCTCTGCAGTCATCACTCAGCATCATCTGTGGCTTGTGAATCCAGTGTTCAAAAGTTTTGCATCATTTGTTGGACATATTGGTGAAAGACAACATATTGAATTGAACTATTCACAAGATTCCAAAAAGGCTTTGTTATATAAACATTCAATAGTTCAACTACAACAAGATGGGAAGAAATTCTTTCATCCAAAATTTCAGCCCAAACACTTTGTACTTTCAAATTACTTGAAGTTGTACGTGTTGATAAAAATTCTATTATCTGTTTTTTTTATGGTGAAATATGGACAATGCATTTTCAAACAGCAAATTAAATCTATTTGACCGATAATCGGTTATTTTAGATTGGCATCCCTCCTTTGTGCAATATGCCAGCCATTCACTTCTGCCGCCACTTTTTTCATCTCCATGAGGTCCAAGAATATCAGTAGTGGTTCGGATAAACCTGGCTGTTGCAGATTCTGAAGTCCAGTTTTTAAATTGGGCTAATATATAGGTTGTTTGGTGTGATGCTGGGGAGAGGGGGGTATTAGTGTCTGTTTATTATTCACATGACCAGAGTCTTCCATCAGGTGCCTATGGTTTCTGCATAGGACTTGTTCAGCTGAGGTTTCTACGATGTAGCACCGCGGTTCAGTGCAGGCTTGTCGTAAGCCCTAGTTCTGTACTCGAACCTGCTGTTCTGTGCTGAGGCTGGGGAGATCCTTCACATGATTATCATGCTGTGCCTTCTGCATGGATTGTCTCTGGTAAAGGTGATCCCTGATCTCCTCCCTTCTGGCATGGTTATTTGTACATTTCACAGGGAGATTGCTGATCAGTTTCTGACCGCATGATAGTTCTCTAGGGGATGGAATGACATGGACTATGGGTGTTGATCGGACACACAACAGACTCATGTCTATGTCTCGATTGCTCAGCATAGCCTTTCTCATGGCTTATTTGATTGTCTGAATGCATCGTTCAGCCATGTCATTCGACTGTGGGTACCTGGGAGATGAGGCGATGTGTTTGAAACCCCATTCCTTGGCAAACTTCTTGAAGTGATACGAGCTGTAGTGTGACCCGTTATTGCTGATGAGTCTTTCTTGGACGACTTCTTCCCCAAATATCTGTTTGGTCAGGTTGATGACTTCCTAACTGGAGAAATCCTTTAGTCTGCGGATGAAGGGGTACTTTGAATAATAGGCAACAATGAGTAGGTAATTGTGTCCATTGAGATTGAAAATGTCAGTAGCCACGATTTTCCATGGTCGCACTGGGATTTCATGTGGCATAAGGGTTTCAGCACTCTGTGGCCTCTGGTATTTTTGGCATAAGGCACAGTTATTGCTCTTGTTGAGAGGTTTTTATAGTCTATCTGCCAGTAACATCTCCTTGCCTGGTCGATATTTTAGGACCATGTCGTATTCCTGCAGTTGCAATAGTATTTGCTGGAGTCAGGGTGGGGGCTGCTGTCAGGTTCTTAAGGCTGATCATCTCTAGGGGTTTATGATCACTCTCTACTTCGAACGAACACCTGTAGATGTATGTCAAAAAACGTTCACAGCTATACACGACTGCTAACAGTTCTCACTCAATGTTTGTGTGGCGCTGCTCTGCTCCGGTCAGGGATTTTGAGGCAAATGCTATGGATTTTCCATCTTGTAGCAAAGCTGCCCCTAAGCCTCTGGATGATGCGTTCACTTGTATGATGGCCTTTTTGGAAGAGTCATAATATCGAAGTAACATTTCTTCGCATATTGTCCTTTATCTCCTGAAGCGACTTTTGATGGTTGTCGCTCCACTTGTATTCAGCATCCTTCTTTAGGAGTTCTCTTAGGTTTGCTGTGAAGTCAGAGAGTTTGGGAACAAATGGTGCCATGTAGGTAATAATTCCTAGCACTTCCTGCAGCCACGTGATGTTTGTTGGGCTGGGAAGTAGTTTAATCTCCTCCACTTTTGTTGGATCTGGATGTACCCCCTTTTCGTCAAATATGGCACCAAAGAATTTAATTTTTCTCTTGTCGACTGCACATTTGTTGCTACTGAACGTCATACCTGCAGTCTGTGCTGTTTCCATCAGCCTGTGTAAGTTCCGGTCGTGTTGTTCCTTGGTTTTCCCATATATGATCACCTCATCGATCAGTGTCAGGGCTTCCGTACACTTTTCTATGATAATGTCCATCTTTTGTTGGAATACATTTTGGGACACAACTAGATCAAACATCTTTGGAAACAATAGATTCCAAACAGCGAATTGAACGTGGTCAGTAGTTGTGAATCCTGTTTGGAGAAGAATTTCACGCCAAAGGGTTTGTGTGTTAGCTCCTCCATGGCCGGAGTCTTGTGATGGCAACACATGATCTTTATGGTCCAAACATAGCCTTAGTTTACCATTGCTTTTCCGTACGTATACGATGCTATTAACCCAGTCGGTAGGCTCATTGACTTTGCGATGATTCCTTGTGCGGTCATTTCATCTAGTTCTGCCTTGATTTCGTCCCTCATGTGGATGGAACATTTTCTTGGTGCATGAACACGATGTGCTAATCTCCTGCGAAGTGACTAATCTGTTCGAATCGATCCAATTAAGTTTCAATCAGGTCCTTCACTGAATTGATCGGGGCATCCTTGTTAGTTGGCTGGGGCAAACTTTGTTCACTGAATGGCACAATACAGAGTGACCAGTTTGAAATCCTTTAGTAGGGTTTGCCCATCTGAGGTCACCACATAAAATTTTATGGACCTTCATTCACCTTTATATGCACATTGTAGCAATACAGATCCATTGTAGGCCGTCAGTACCGCTTCTTCTGTGTGTGTTGTGCCAAGGAGTGGTTGTCCAATTTGGTCCACACATTCTGGGAACATCCGTTGGAATGTACGTAGGCGGAGGGTGTTTCCTTCTGCACCTGTATCCACCTTGGCTTTGAGGTTGTGCACCCATTTTTTGTTGGATAACCCAATGTCTAGGGTGGCGAGTCCACATTTGTTGCAAAACTCCGGCTTCCCAGGCCTGTGCTTTATTGCACTTATTTTGTGGTCGTTATTCCCCTGTAGTTTGCCCATTTGCCTCATATAATTTATTGAGACCTCGTGACTCCTACAAATGTTCAGAACTTCCTGAAGCGTCATCTACTTGTGTTTGCTGAGTAGCTGTTTTTGAAGTTCTGGGAATTTAGTTCCTATAGTAATTTGGTCGATTATACGCTCTTCCACATTCCTTGCATCTTGGAACTTGCATTTTTGTGCCTGCAGTCTGCTTCATGCTAGGAAATCATCTATGTTTTCTGTTTCCTTTTGTGAGTATTTTTGCAGATAAAGTTGCGCGATCCGGTAGTTAGTTTGTTGCTCTAACTGTTCCAAAAAATTTTTCCAAATAATTGCATGGTTATGCATGGCGGATTCTTTATCAAATGTCCACAGATTGTATTGTCTGAGGTCTTCTACTCCTGATAACAAAAGAATGCTGTCAACCTGTTTGTGTTCCGGGATGCCCTTTATGGAGAAATACAAATTACATTGCTGTTGAAAGAATTTGATGGATTCCATCAAATTTGAAGTTTCCCAACACATCAATGATTCGCTTGTATCGTTCGACATTTTTGTAAACACTTTTATGAAACAATCAAACAACTTTGAAAACAAGAATGAATGCACTCACGATTTGGGTCAGTAAAATTCAACATGGCGCTTGCCGTGTTTAATAAAACGCACATGGTGCACTTATGTCGGGAAAGATGGCTTTTTAAAAATTCTGCTGATGTTTTCTCCGTTAGATTTTGCTGTAGAATTCATGATTCCTTTTTCTTGTTTATCTTACCGCTGCCACCATATAAGTGTTTTATAGTAAAACATTCTTTTGTTAGTATGTGGAAACAGAGAACAGAGACACGTGTAGACTTATATGAGGGTCGTTATCTTTAATTTGGCTTCCCAACTTTTATTCCCGGAGAGTTACCTCTAAGGGGAGGTAATTACGTCATACTGTGACAGATTATGGCGACACCTCCCTGCAAAAATTAACTCTGTTAAAATCATCTCGACTGAGTGGGATAACGACCTATGTTAAGAAGCAGGCCTGGTCACTGAAAGATTATAGCATGCTAAGCGAGATCTGTCGAACAGTCAGACTATCAGTAATGAATGAGCCTTTTAAAAAAAGCATTAGAAAAAAACGAAAGGAACACGATTCGATTTATACTGAAAGTGAACTTTATTCAATATAAATAAAATTAAAAAACAAGAATTCAAAATGAATAGCTAATTGTTTAAAGTTACAATAATATCAACCTATTATTTGTTGTGTAGAAAATATTGTTTATTACAATGGATGTCAAATTATGTATGTTTTTAAATAGAATACAATCAAATACTGCAAAACTGAATTAATTATTTAGGAAACCACAAACAAACAATAATTAAATAAACAAATAAAAAACAAACGATGAATAATTTAAATGAAAACAAACGATAAATAAAAACAAACGATAAATAAGTTAGTTTGAATGTGAAGCAGCTTACATGAATGAACTATTTTCTGTCGATCTGTGTGAGTTGTGATTCGGCTTGACAGTTATGTAGTCATCGCCTCTTCACCAGGTGCACGTCTACATGTGACGACATTCACGCGCGATCGCTAAAACCAAACAACATGAACACTCCAGTTCCCGCCTGTATCCCAAACAGACAAGATGTAAATTCTGCGTTCTATACCGGGCCGACGGTAGATGAATCGAGGGACTCCAGAATTAAGATCATTTCATCTGTCTACATTCACTCAACTCTGTGTAGTATCTTTTGGTTGTTCCTGTGTTTCTCCTACATAAACTATTACCCATCTGTGCACCGTGTTGTTCAATTGTATTATGTCGTAAAGCAAAGTTACACAAACCAATGCACATATCCTTGTTTAGTTCCCGTCTTTATCTCATCTAAAACTTAGACTTCCCAGATAAAAATGAAAACAAAGGATAAATAAGTTAGTTTAAATGAAAACAAACGATAATTAGTCTAAAAATGATAAATAAGTTTGAATAAAAATAAACGATAATTTAGTCTAAAAATTGAAAACAAACAATAAATAAGTTAGTTTAAATGAAAACAAACGATAAATTACAAAAAAATGTGTGTTTAATTAAATTCAACAAATAATTTAAACACAAACAATATTACTAATACACAAATATATGTCAGTGTTTCTTGACATAATACGACTGTAGCAGTTGCATGAGCGAACTATTTTGTATCTGTCTACGTGATCGTTGGTGAGATTGTGATTCGGCTTAGCACTTATGTAACCATCGCCTCTTCACTGCATGGCAAACAAGACGCCTAGGCCCAATGAGATTCATATGTGATGACCAAACCACGTGATAAACAGAACGATTATGTTCCAGCCTGATTCTCAAACAGACAAGATGTATATACTGCACTATTTACCTGGGGCAGCGGTAGATGAGTCGAGGAACTCCAGGATAATGTTATTTCATCTTGTTAACATGAATCTTGAGTTCACGGTTTCTCTTCAAGTTGACAAGACATGCTTTTCTTGTTCTCACCCAGCCTCAACCCTGAGCTGGTGAGTTATCGAACTCCGGGATAATATTATTTCGTCAAACCGACATGAATTAACCCATTGTACTACCTTCATGTTGTTCCTGTGTTCCCGCAAATAAAACTGCATATCTATTTAGTTGTGGAGCCGTTATTTATTTCGTAGAAGAATGATGATCCTGTTTGCTTATGTAACATTTCTATTTCAGTCAGATTCGGCCAGACGTATTACTCTTTCAAGTAAGTTCGTCACTCTGATCTTCTTCCTGATTTAATCTACAAACTCTAAAGAGTTCCCTCCAACTAAACGACACTTGAACTAAACTTATCCAGGTAGGTAAAAGATTAACTGTTTTTTTACTGTAGTCAACAGAACAAAAAAGGGGTGAAAAAACAAATATGCAACAAATAAATGTTGCCAAAGGCAAGATAAGTTACTCTTCTACCTACCTTTTGTTAAAAGGTACTGCACGAGGACACTTGATAATCGGTTAAAAATCGAAAAAAAAACACAAGTAGAAAGACATCCAATAACGGTCACTTATCGTTCGATAATATAATGTCTTACCAGTATTTTGTTTAATTTCGATTTTTTGGGCGATTATCAAGTGTCCTCGTGCAGGGCTTATTGGCAGCCATGATTTTTTCGTTTTAACTTAGCAAAATGAACACTCGTATGCCGTTCCGAATGTTACCGAAGCGCCCCCCCCCCCCATCCCCCGTCAAAATTTTTACAATTTTATTTTATGTCAAGATTAATTAGTTACCATACTACCCACAAAAATTCCCTTACACTAACCCTAATCCTCTAACCCTAAAACTCGGACCCCTATCCTCTACAAAAAAATCCCTAACCATAAAAATGAGACAAAAAACAGACACAATAAAACAAAAAAATTTCTGTATTAAAAAAAAAACTTGGAAAAAAGAAAATACAATTGCTCTTTTTTTCGTTCTAAGTCGTCTGGTTCAAAAAAAAGGTAAGTTTAAAATTGTATTTCATTAAAGTCGTCTGGTTCAAAAAAAAGGTAAGTTTAAAATTGTATTTCATTAAAGTCGTCTGCTTCAAAAAAAAGGTAAGTTTAAAATTGTATTTCATTAAAGTCGTCTGGTTCAAAAAAAAGGTAAGTTTAAAATTGTATTTCATTAAAGTCGTCTGGTTCTAAAAAAATGTGAAAAAATTTTTTTTTCCTTTCGTTCTAATTGCGTAAAAGGGTCGTCGTTTCTAGTGTTAGTTTACAATTTTATATCATTAAAGTCGTTTGTTTCTAAAAAATAAAAAAAGGTAAGTTTCAGAAGTTATTCTTAACATGGAGATAGGGGGCCTTCAGTAACATTTTGTTCAGGCAAATTTATCTATTTTTATAACATATGTCTTAATCTGAAATAATTTGTTATCTTTTAGAAAAGAAATTTACTTTTGGACCATTTTTTTAATTTTCGTCGCAGTTTGGTACGACAAAAACAGAAGACATCTTTGGGAATTTATAATTGACAGAAAAAAATTTTGTAGCGTGTAGATTCTTAATGACAGTCGTGGTTTAACTGCTAATACGAAGCACTCTGACGTCAGCAGAAAAAAGTGATTCAGTAACCAGGCCTGCTTCTTAACGTAGGTCGTGGTGGGATACACATGCGATTAAGGACCGCTTATGAATTTGATATTCCCTAGAAACTTCTTCCTTCAGAGGAAGCTGTCTTAACCCGACCAGGATGTGTACTGCTCCAGAAGGAAGAGGAGTCATTTAAAATATGATAGTAAAAAAATTAACCATACATGATGAAGGGGGAGTCACTTAAAATATGATAGTAAAAAAATAAACCATACATGATGAAGGGGGAGTCATTTAAAATATGATAGAAGAAATAAACCACACATGACGGAGATGGGTCTCCAAAATTACAAAGGAACTAAACACATCCTTGACAAGTTGAAACTTTTCAAAGTAACAAGGACAAAACTTATTTAACCTAATTTCTTATAGTGCATTTTCTTAGGATCTTCAAAAAGCTCTACATAAGCCAGTTCTACATACTACTATGTACTATCACCATTCAGATGACCTGTGCATGTAATTTGAACTGTCCTTTCATTGAACTCTCATGCAGACAGTCTCACTATTTTGACTGATTTTCACTTTCAGTTGATGCCAATTTTTAGATATGCTGTAGATGCAAAGCTCAACATTAAGTCCCATTCATAATAGATCTCGTTTGACTTCTGAAAACAACCAGAGTATGGGATCACAGTCTTTTTAAAAGAATGAGAAATGCCTTCATGTGACTATTTGTTGTCTGCAAGTGAACCATCTTACTACAAGAAATTATGAGGCCATCAAATGTATTTGAAGGAAAGGAATAAAGAACAAGAAAGGATGATCTCTGTTGATGGAAACAACGTCTTGCCACTGGAACTTTATTACATGATATACTTTTCTCAAGTAACACCGTATTCAATGCAACAATATGTTTGCCACTAGATCTTTATCACCGAGTAAATTTTTCTCCAATGACACGGTTTCAATACTCAACTCTGGAACAATGTGTTTATCACTAAAACTTCGTTATGTGGTATAATTTTCTCCAACAACACCGTTTTCAATACCGATTTCTATTGCTCAATGATCTTAACTTTTTGAATGCTAAAATGCAACTAATAATCCTCTATAAAGCTCGTCTTTCGTGGATGGCAAAGCACACCGGTCACATGTGGTCGATATGCATAAATACTCTTGTTCTGGTATGCACTTGTTCTTTTTCACATCTAGGTTCTGCATGCCAGGTAGATGGTGGCGATAAGGTAAGTCACGGCCATTTCCACCATTCATTTCAGATTGTTCTGGCTCATCACATCCTCCACAGTATTGTTATAGTTAGTCTTAAGAGGTGGCTCTTGGCAATAAGTTGTACCTTGAAAAAAACCTGTATTTTTGTTTTCACAAATCTAGAAAGAAGGATAAAACCTAAGGTATTTTCCTTTATTGAAGTTTATATGTCCAACTTTAGAATAGACTAATTTTGGAGGGAAAATTGATCATTTTGTGGCAATGTCATGTTGGATAGTTTTAATAGATGATTAAAATCTAGGCTGTGAGGTGAGAAAATTGGAACTAACAAATGAGATATGAAACCTTTTTGAGAATTTACTGAGAGGCTTTCCCACGTCGCTAAGTTTAGAAATGAGCATCATTGGAGGGTAATATACAGTGGCAGGCTGTCCATGATACCAGCTTGCTCAATTACAACTGGACCTCTAAATAAGTGGTTCTCCTATATCATATAAAATGTAATAAAAAACCCACAGATAACTGCTTCAGTAATAAAAAAGAATGAGAAAAAGACAACAGAACACAAATAAATAGTGCATGAAATGGAACAAATTTGGAGATGGAGTGGAGAGATTTGACTTATTCACTATGAAAAGTAAATGATACCTGGCAACCAATATTTTTAGATGCAGTCAACCACTTGTAGTATGGACTTTGACTTGATGGGGTGGCGGCTAAGGTTCAGTCTGATGTTCTTGCTACGTCGATTGAGTGCAAGTTATGAGAAGCAACGTTTCACTCTTAAGTCATCCAAGTTTTGTATAAGTTAGTCTAAGTTTGTGAAAACCTAAATTTCTCTCATTTACTTGCCTCCCCACGAACACAAAGTTAGAAACAAGTTCGGTTTATAATGAGGAAAACCTAGCTCCTCAAAAAGTGGCACTCTAGCTTGGGGAAAAAATAAATATTGCCTCGGTTTAGAAGGATTCCTCCTCCGCCTCTGATAGACGACAGAATAAATACTAAACTTTAAATTATTTATTTGCAAAAAAAGAAAAAGGGGGAAGCAAATACAATTTTTACAAATTAGGCATAAGGCCCCCTTATCCTACTCTTCAATAGACACATTGATAAAGTGTTAGCCCCAGGAAGGGGCCCCTTGATTTCTGAGAACTTCGACTGAAGTAAAATGAAATCAAACACTGTTCCTTTCATTATTTCACCCTTTGTCCATCATTTTCACTTCAGCAGTACCACAATACCACATTTATTCTATGGACTACCCTACTTAAAATATCCCCAAAGGTTTAAAATCAATTTTATTTTCAAAAGATATTTATAATTTCATAGAAAAAAGATGGCGAATGGGACCAGAAAAACACCTCTCCAAAAAAATACAATCAAAGAAACAAAATAAAATCAAGGTCAGGTTAGTAAGACCATCCCAACCCTTTCTAAGAGTAGATAGCCAACTGTTTTCCGGTTTGTTTAGCAGAGAAAAAAAGCATGTCAATCTCTAAGTAGAAGTAGGACTTAAGTGGGAGCAAAAGAAATAGGGATGAAGCTTATGAATGGATGGTGTCTTTCCTAGATAAACCAATTTTGGGAGGCCAAGGGCAAAAATAAAAGTGGGTAGTGGGCATTTTGGAGGATCTCTATCACCGAAAAGGTGGGCAGGACTCTTTCACTTAACTATCTTAACCGGGGTAGATTTCAAAATAACCCAAAACCACAATCGCCATGCTCTGGCATGGTACACCTAATCATAATTGACTCCCATTCGTATGCATACGCTTGCAACTTGTACCCACTTTTTGATGAATTCCATGGGACGTAATCTCTTTCTATCATATCTAATTTTAACTTTAAGCTGATGCTATAAAAATAAAATAAAATCCTGATGAGAAAAAGATTCAACGCCATGCATGGATTGGTAGTAGTCATCTAATATAACTGGATAGAAGGAATTGTGATGTGAAAGATGCATGTGCACTAGCAATGAAAATAAACACCTGTTTCGTCATCAAACGTTTTCTCCACATATTGTAGAATACGATCTATCACGTCTTACCTCTCTCCACTACTTTGTTTAGCTGAATGATTGATCTGAAAGTCTAGGAATATACGTTATCATGCCATCTTCTTTATGGTTTACTACTTTTTTCCCCCCCATCAATCCTTCTTGACAGGGGCCTTCAAAATATGGTGATTCTCATGTGTGTAAACCTCCTTTTCTTTAATTTAAAGAAGTTCTCCTCTCTTGTTTGAGGTACCAAGGCTAAACTTATCATGGATTATAGGCACAGTTTAGCGGTTTTTCTGAAAAACACTTATTCAAGAAGTTAAAGTTATTCAACAGAGAGCATGTAAGCTACTCACAACCCTCAACGAAATTGTCCTGCAGAGGTTTGATGCAAGTGTGTGTGTGTGTGTGTGTGTGTGTGTGTGTGTGCCGAGAAGTGTGTGAGGTCATGTTTTGGAATTTAATGAAGAATGCACTGATGAAATCTAAACACAATATTGTTTGAAAAATAAACAATAAAGTGATTTGGGTGCTAGTTAAGAATGTAGAGAAACAAAAACAATTGAATAGTTAGAAAATAGAAAACCGTCAGAGAGAGTTTTGGAGCTTGGCAGTGAAAGCATGTCCTCGCCATAGCTCTCAATGGGGGAGGGGGAGAGCTTGGAACCCCCCCCCCCTCCTCCCCTTTACGGTACTTAGAAGAGTATAAGAAGACTTTGTACCATCGGAAATAAGGTGAGCGATAAAACTTACTGTTATTTTTTTTTGTTCTCAATGGTAATCAAACATGCAAGGGAATATGCTACAAGAAATATGAGGTAAAATTCTGCCTATTTCGTCATATATCGTGGCACCCAGCAAAGAAATATGGATTTCTTGATAAGCCTAGTACATTGCTGGCTGGAAATGCATCAATATGATAGATTCACAGGGTGTTCAGGCGAAATTTGACACTCTTTGGAACGGAAAGAAAAAATGCCATATCTTTGCCAATAATTGATGTATTCTCAAAATTCAAAGTGCATCTCTTAGAGGATCTTTTGAGGAATATAGTTCACTTGAAGAAGTCGTCCTGAGCCTCAACAACGTACTTCAGGTTGAACCTAGAGCATGCAACCTTCGAGAGACGCCTGAACACCAATTTGATCCTGGCAATCAGCTTGTCCTTGGTGTTGCACGCAGTACGGTTGGTGTCTTTCTCAACTACGTCCCACACATAATAATCCATGGGGTTGCAATCAGGCAAGTTGAGGAGCCAGATGTTGGGACTGATGAATCGTGAAAGTTCTCAGAGTCCTCCTGCCAGCCACCCAGCACTTGACAACAGTCAGAAACAACTCAATATAGCCATTTGAATTGAGTGAGTCCTTATTTGAAGATGTGGATCGACATAATGTGTCCTTCACTGGAAACACACCCAAAGATCATCACAGTTTAAAAGAACTTGGTTTTCATAATACATTGGACTCCACCACGGCTTCCAGGTGGAACCTGAATCTAGAGCGTGCATTCTCCATGTTGTCCCTTAAGAGACATCTGAACACTAGTTTGATTCTATCAATCAGCTTGTCCTTGGTGTTTCAGGCAGTGCAGTACTGTTGGTGTCTTCTTTAACTGCACCACACACATTTCATGGGGAGAGTTCAGGGCCAGACGTTGAGACTGGTGAAGTTGTGGAACTTGTCAGACAGCCACGTCTTCATTTTCCCAGATGTGTGACATAGAGCAGAGTCCTTCTGTCACACGGATGGCCTTTTTGCAATCATTCTTTCCATCCAGCATGCGTCAACAGTAGATAGCAACTCAATATAGCCATCTGAATTGAATCCGAGTCTTTTTTCAAAGATATGGGACAGCATGATGTGACTTTTGCTGGAAAGAAATCCAACGACTATCATAGTTTGAGGGAACTTGATCTTTGGGTGGACTGTATGCTAGCTACCTGTTGTTCTGCATGTTGTGCAACTGGTCCTGAGAAGAACTAGAACATTTTCAACTTGACTGGGTGCTTAGCCTTGTTGAGGAGTTTCTTGACTTTTTTTGTGAGTAGTCGGCCCTTGCCAGTCTTGTATAAGGAGTAATGAAAATCTTTGTTCAGCTCTTTCTTCATAGTCACCACTCTGACACCCATCTCTTTTACCAAAGTTCACATTGCCTTGCGGAGATTTTGCCATAACTTTTTATAGCTTCTTAAAAATTCTTTTGTGCAGACAAATCAGAACGCCTGCTATGAACCTTCCTGCTATCCACTCCTTCAACATATTCAAGGAGCACTGAACTGTAGCTAATATTTCTGATTTTTTTAATTTGGTGTGAATCATTATGTTGCAAGTCACCCTCTTCCAATATTCCAGTTCTTTTCAGTCGTCCATAGTTTCCATCTCTGAAATCCACCAACAGTGCAACAGAAACATCTGTTGCACTTTATCACTATTAAATACTTCAAATGGTTTTGAAATGAAAGAATATAAAAAATTATCAAATTTGTCTCAAACACCCTGTATGTCACATATATAAATATGTGCATTTGTCAGTGCAACAACCCAAGTCATTCAAAGTAGTAAGAGGTTAAAGCTCCCTAAAACTGATGAAATGATACTACAGGCTGCACATTATGTTATCAACTTGTGGATTCACCTAGAAGAGTATGTTGTAATAATCGCCACAATTAACATCTTCAAGTCTAACCTGGATATTGATTGAATGGACCTATAAAATATTGCTAACCCTGAATGTTACAGGGTAAATTAAAACTGATTTGAACTAAGTGTCAAACATAATCCCAGTTGCTTAGATATTTCCTTCTAATTTTCAACATACCTTTAGAAAAAAACATCACATATATTAATAATTCAAATTTAAAGAAATGGATCATCAGGATAAAACATTTATTGGCATTCGGCATCCATTTCAGAGTTATAATTGGTTGATAGCATGTTTTAATTGAGCAAGAATTTTGATTCAATTTGCACATCATATAATTGAGTTGTAAAAACATGAGATGATTGTTCAAATGAGTCAATGTTTCAATAATTAGGCATCATGATTTTTATTGACTCAAACCAAAATAGTTGATCCAATTAAAACGTCCGTATTTGTGCAAGAAAGAAGAGATTAATATTGATGTACATTGCAGATGTAATGATAAAATCATTACTAATTAAACTTACTATTTTTTCTCTTTTTAAAGCAGATATAGATTCATTACTGTATATACTCACTTATAAGTCAACTCCTGATTTTATGCTAACATATACTAGCGGTACCCATCATAGGAAATTCCACAGTTGCTTTCTTCATCTACTTGTATAATTTGCTGTTAATGATATTTCTTTTGAAATAATACATGTAACACACGACTCAATAAGTTCTGGGCCAAACTAATAAACAATAACTTTGAGGGAAAATTCGACTTTATTCAATAGCATCGTCTCTTTCTAGAGTGATACACCGATTCTAATGCTTCTCTAACGATTAGATGCATTTTTGTAGAACGATTTGTCTTTGGCCTCAAAATATGCAAAAGTTTCCAAAATCACTTCTTCATTGGAGCAAAATCTCTTACCCTGGAGCATTCTTTTGAGATCTGTAAACAAGCAGTATTTGCTGAGAGCCATATCTAGAGAATAGGGTGGATGTGGAAGCAATTTGAAATGCAATTCATGTAGTTTTGTCATCGTTGTGATCGACTTGTGACACGGTGCATTGTCTTGGTGAAATCACCAAAAAAAAAACGGCCACAAATGAAGATTTGTGGCCGTTTTTTTGTGATTTCTTCTTCAAACGCACCAATAATGCTAATCATATAATATTTGCTATTGATAGTTCTTTTGTTCTCAATTGATGAACAAAATAGTTTGCACATCTCAAAATATGGAGAGCAAACCCTTGCCTGCTGATGTTTGCATCTTTGGTTGTTTAAGACGGCTTTCACCTGCTGCTGTACATTCAGCTGGCTGACAATTTACTCCGGTGTAAAGTGGTGAATCCATATTTAATCTATTGTCACATATTGATACAAAATTCCATTTTGTGTTTAAAAAGTTGCAAACTACACTCTGAATCATTGATGCAGTGTTGTTTTTGATTGACTATGAGCAAACGCGGCATCCACTTTGAACACAGCTTTCTCATTTATAAATGTTCATGCAAAACGGTAAATACACTGCTTTATGATATCTTCAACTCTTTGCTATCTCATGCAACTTCAATTTACTATCAGCCAAAACGAGTTAAGATTTTTTTTATGTTTCCCTGGAATTCCCGAATTATCATTTGTGTCTGTATGACCACGTTTAAAGACAGCATATCATTTTGAACTAAATACATAACTAGAAGGAAAGCGAGTAAAAGCCGAATGCTTGACTTTGGCCTTTACTCTCTTCCACTCCGGTTATGTATCTAGTTAAAAATGGTCACCGAAGATTATTTAACTGAGTTCACTATTTATGGTAAAGTAAATTGTCTTAAAACTTCTTTTTAATATTTTTTTTTAAATTAACGGAAATATGTGACACATGAGTAAGTACATCAAAATAAATTGTTTTTGACTAATTTCTCAATGGTATTTCCTTTAAAATAATTTATGTCGGTAATAGTAATGATTACCAACTCATATTCAATGTTTCAATAGCTAGTGGTTATGTGTCCGTTTCCAGCGTCCAAAATTCTCTTTCGAGCTTCTTAAAATTGATTTTAGGACGCTTAAACTGTACACAAACTGGTTATTCAATTTGAAATTTTTATATTATAAAATAAGATAAACGAAATTAAGAGAGATAAAATAAACTATTAATTAACCCTAAAACAACATTACCAAAAGAAAATTACTTATAGTTTCAAAACACAGACTTATAAACAACAACAAAAGGCTTCAGTTTCTTTTATTTATAACTTGAAAATTAATACTTATAGAAAATTACAAATTCAATTAAAATGCTTATATGGGGTTCAGGAGTGGGAGCAGGAGTTTGTTGGTTCCTCAATTTTCCCGGGCAATGCTGGAAAACGGGTCCCACTAATATTTGATAAAAATTCTAAACCTAAGCTACAAATCACAAATACATTATTTTCATATTGATTTAATATTAGAGCAAATCTATATCTTTATACCTATATGATTTTTATGCATAATTTATTCAAAAACATTCCTCTAATATCAAAATAACCTTTGTTTAATAAACTAGAATTTGTTCAGGTTCCTTTCTTTTCCCCATTGGAATTTGTCCACATTCCTTTCTTCCCCACTGGAATGTGTTCACATTCCTTTCGTTTCTGAAGATTTTAACTTTCTACCTAAAATATTTTCATTTTCTTTTCTTTTTTTTTCATATTTTATTCCTAAAGCTCATGTCGTATTCCTTGGGATAAATGATAATCGGAAGAAATTAACCAATTAAACGTAACGTTTATTAACAATGGAAAACTAAGGATTAACAATCAATACAGTGTCCTTTTCTGTATAGAAATATGTCAAGCAGAATAACTGATGCCTGCTTGATATAGTTGGTCTTTTTTGCCCATCGTCTCTCAAAGACTGAATTGGTTTTCTGAAAACCACACAATCAGGTGGCCTATCTATGTACGAACAGAATGGTAATAATCCAACACTCTAATAAAGGAGAGTCAGTCTTCGAATTCTCATACATCGTCATCTATTGCTTCCGTCCTACAAACTCAACATTGTATTCTGATTCTTCAGTTTTCTTAGCAACAAAAAATCTATTTCAATTCAATTTCTTTAAAGAAAATGTGTAACCCCCCCCCCCGCATATTTTGACACTAGTAGCATTTTTTAATAATGACCAATGGAGCAACATAAACAGCACCAGCTGCTGAAGCTATTAGAAGCATTAAGAATTATAGAATAGCCAGCTTGTCGTATATAGCGCATATGGTAAAGAATCAGACTGAAGAGAAGATCCCAATTTCAATCTCAAGTCTAGCATCCGCTTTTTCTCCCCCCCCCCCTTTTATTCATTGGGAAATCTATTCATTACTATTAATACATTATTTACTTAAACATAAACGCAATTTCCATTTTATGCGTAAACATCTCAGCTATTTTTATATTTTGCAATTAGTTGAAGAAAAAGAAAGAATTTGTCTATTACACTTCGAAAAATTAAAGCAATATAGTTTTAAACAATTTGGTTCCACTAATACTGTAATAAATAGCTTTAACAATTTCAAAACATAAATAGCATTTTAAAAATAAAATTAGCTTACTTTAAATAAAAAGGGAATACAAACTGTTCTATCTAAGAATAGCTTTCTGCAGGCCAGGTTAACAATTTTTTAAATTATTTAGCCTAATATTTCAATGACTACCTTTTAACTTCTCAATTCAGGCTTTACGTCACAAATATTGATTTGTTAATATATAAATTTACTCTGATTGTCGATAGCTTTCGTCCTACAACGTTTTACTATTTTTTATTAAATAAAAATGATAATATGGGGTTTAGGGCTTGGAGCAGAACTACACAATGGTCCTCATTCATTCTCGACCAATGCTATTGTTCTAACTAATATATATATATATATATATATATATATATATATATATATATGCGTTTATTATTTAGATACTATACACTTATACACACATTTTAGGTACCCAGGTTTGATGCCTTGGATCCATGAGATATTTTATAAAGATTACGGTTGAAGAGGATCCTGGGCGTTCGTCAGCCATTTGTGGACGTAGCTTTTGAAAAAATCAAATGAGAATGAATGTGTACACTGTTAGATCGGTGGTGAAAACTTCAACAAGTCCTCTGTAAAAAAAAACTTCTGGTCGAGAATTCAAGAATAGTTCCATTATGGAGTGATAAAGGAGAATAAGTAGAAAGTGAATAAAGGCACTTTGAGCCGTCATAATTGTGTGCATGTGTGGTGGTGATTAACCCTTAGGGTTGATATGTCAGGGCATGATTATACCCCATGGTTTGGAAGCGATTTTTGATTATGGGCGATATTGCTAATAGAAGAAAGCCTCAGTTGCAGGCTTTTTTTTTTTATCTCTTCCATTAGTAATATCGAAAATATTATTTATTAAGATCTACACGAAGCAATATAACTGCAGTAATGGTTAATATATACATATATAAAACTCAATGTCTGTATGTATGTGTGTTTGTGTGTGTGCCCTATAGAAAAAAAGTTAGAGAATCTAGATAAAATCTAAAAGTGTATTCTTATGTAAAATTAACTGAGAAAGATAACGTTAGTATTGGGGGGAGTCGATTATTTCAGCTATTTTCAGTTCAATTTCAATTTAATTATGTATTAATTTAAATAGAAAATAATTATATTATTTAGTAATTTGTAAAAAAAAATGCCAGTCATCCCCGAAAAAAAAATTCAACCGGAAATTACATCAGAGGGAGGCTACAGAAATGGGGGGGGGGGGGGGGGATTAAAAATTAATAGACGCTAATTCTGGGGAAATTCCGGTACCGGCCTTGATTCTGTTAGTATGAGACGAGTTCTAGAAAGGAGGAGGTCCACTCCCCCAGGCTTTACCTATATCTAATAAAACAAATAAATCTGACCAAAAACGATATATGCGACATGCGTACGCTATTTGAGCACATATTTTAATCTAAATGAATTGAGTTTGGTTCATTTATCACTCTGATATATACATCAAAACTGGTTAATGCTACTTAAATCAATAATACAATATATTTATTTACTCCTCTGCAGGAGTTAGGCACAAGGCCAGTTTTATCTTACTCCCACAAGTAAGATGTGACCACAGCTCGGGTCGAGTAAGTGGAGTTTGAAAAGCCAGCGCTCGAGAAAGTGAGCACTCTGGCCATTAAAAATTGCCTGGGCAGCCCCGTCGGCATTCCCCGGTAGGAGCGCCTCAGGCAGTAAGCAATTAACTTACTCCTCCCCAAAGAGGGGAGGCGAAGCCTTTGAGGGTGGACCTCCTAGAACTGCACAGGACAGACCCATAGACCGGCGTAAGTCAAGCCCCGAAGGACAAGACGACACCCGTTTATAGGGTGCAGTATCCATCGGAACAGATACTACACTTACTTCCTAGCGTGACAGGTAATACAATTTTTTTTTTTAATTTGTTTTTTTATAAAAACTTGAAATACTCTATATATACTAGAGACAAACGATCTAAGGACAGATATTAGATAGGCTAATTTGCATATCTATTTTTTTAAAGACTTCATAACTATTATTTGATGTAATTTATTTCTAATCTTATGAAACTATTTTATCTATCATGTTTAATAATTTCGTCGATATTAACAGTAATTAATTAAAATGAGAAACTTAAGAAAAACTATTAACATCGCTCACGAGAGTTGTTACCTACCGGAAAAAAAACGAGAAAGTGGTTTGCTAGCTAGCAAACGATCTACTGATTGGCTGTTTATCTGCATGTCACACTCCCCTCTCCCCTTCCTCTCTTCCGTTAACGACGTTGTATTAATTTTCAATTCACGTCCCATCACGCTTTAATGCTGAGAACAGATACTACACTTTTATCTTAGGCAAGAACTCCAAGGAACTATCAAAATAATGTTTTATGATTATGTATTTTTGAATGAATAAAAAAACTGAGTTAATCTATCATTATATTCGGTTCTGTTGTCATAAGACCATCCTCCCAGGAATTACCTCCTCCTTTTTAAGGGGTTGGGGGTAATCCTCCTCGGTATTACATCCTCTTTGAGGGAGGGTTAATGTAGTATCTGTTCTGTTGTCATGAAACCATCTTCCCAGGTACTACTTTCTCCTTTTTGGGGAGTGGAGGTGGGGAAGAGTTGTACTTTTTCTGTTGTTCCTTCTCTTTATATGGGGAAGATCCTCCCAGTGTTCTGTTGTAATCATACAATCCTACCAAACATTACCTCCTCCGTTGAGTATGTAGTTCGTTCATCATGAAATCCTCCCAGCCTAGCAAAATTATGCCACCAGAGGGAGCATATTTTTGCTAGTATCTAATAAAACAAATCAACTGACCAAAAACGATATATGCGACATGCGTACGCTATTTGAGGATATATTTTAATATCTAATAAAACAAATCAATCTGACCGAAAACGGATATTTCGTATAACAGAGGCACCGCCGTAAGCTGTCAGCTTCTTCGTACAACAGTTTAAATTTCGATTGCTGGTAATCATTACTAATACCGACATGGTTACATTATGCTCCCCACCAATGTACATTGAACTATACCCCCTCTTTTTCTGCCTACTCCCGGCATGCATCAACATCTGTTTCCTGTCCCTCTCGAAATAAAGCCTGGTTTCGGCCAGTATGTCTTATCTCACTCCTACACTTGTGTTCTCTTAACTTCTTAAATACATCGTAATGTAACATACTGGCAGCAGGGATGTAAAACACGTCTCAACCCGAAATACAAAGTCATTGTCAGAACGAGCAACAGATGAAGCTTTATCTCCTTCCCAAGCGACGGATAGTGCTACAACTACTACTACAAACTGTCAACAACATCCCTCGTTCGAAAGTTTTCGAACAAACATAATGTCTCCAAGCAGTTTGGATACTAAAACCAACCCCGCGGAAGCTTGGAAATTATGGAAACAGATGTGGAAGAACTACTGTACTATCACCAAACTTTCAGACCCGGATAAACAGTACCAAACAGCGTTGTTTCTACACGCAGTCGAACCAAACGCTCTTACTATCCACAACGGGTTTCAATTTGCTCCCATCGAAGACAAAGATGGCGTCAATACGGTGATAGCCAAATTCGACCAACACTTCATAGGACAGACAAATGAGACCTATGAGCGATACCTCTTCAACAACAGAGACCAAGAACCAGGTGAGACTATAGACTCCTACGTTACAGCACTACACAACCTAGCTAAATCGTGCAATTTTTGTGAATGTTTACATGACTCTCTGCTACGCGACCGTATCATACTAGGAGTCAGAGATAACCATGCCCGTAAAAGACTTCTGCCAAATACGGCACTAACATTTCAACAAAGTGTTGACATATGCCGTAGCTGTGAAGCAACGGAGACACAGGTAAAAAATAATTAATTCTGACCAACAAGAACGGATTAACAATGTCCAAGACCCAGGTTATAAAAAAGAGAACCAAAGGTACGGGCAAATAGACTGTCATTTCTGTGGCAGAAGGCATGGCAAAAGAAAAGAAGCATGTCCTGCATGGGGACAGAAATGCAACCTTTGTAGTCACAAAAACCGCTTTGCACTGAAATGCCCGGAGAAGCGGCGTGGTGAGAGAGCAAGACCGTCTAAACCAAGACACGTGTCCGACTCTGACTCTTCTAGCGATATGGAGTACGTACTAAGCGTCACCTCCGAGAGAGGAAAAAAAACGACAGAACCATTTATGCTAGAATGACATTAGACCATAAACATGTAAAATTCCAAGTTGACTGTGGTGCTACTGTTAATGTAATTCCACTGAAATATGTGCGCAATGTAAATTTGCAACCAACGTCTAAGAAATTACAGATGTGGAATACGACCAAACTCGTACTGCTCGGCAGATTCAGGATTACTTGCGCAACCCCCAAAACACGAAAAAGTACTCTGTTGAGTTCACGGTGGTTAAAGAAAACCTAACCCCATTGCTGGGGAAACGGGGGAGTGAACAGATGAAATTAATAACGGTATATTATGACAACATCGCTAATTCTATTTATCTTCCTCCCACAAGGTAAGATGTGACACAAGGTAGGGAAAGTGGGAAAAAACCCAGCGCTCGAGAATTTGAGCACTCTGGCCATTTAAAAATTGCCTGGGCAGCCCCGTCGGCATTTCCCAGTAGGGGCGCTTCAGGCGATTAGCAATAAACTAACCCCCTCTCAAAGGGTGAGAAGGCAAAGCTTGGGAGGGTGCACCTCCTAGAACTGCACAGGACGGACAACCGATAGACCGGCGTAAATCCAGACCTGAAGGCCCGGACAATACCGGTTTATTGGACGGGGTTCACTTAGACCCAGTCTGTGAGCAACTGATGGCAGATACTCGGACGTTTTTAATGGCGAACTGGGGTCACTGCCCGGTCAAGTGCACCTACAAATGAACCCCACCATAACAACCCATACTGCCCCAGCCGGACGTATACCAGTATCTATGATTCTTCGATTCAACGACGAATTGAAAAGGTTAGAAAACCTCAGAGTTATCATCCCTGTCGACGAATCAATAGACTGGAATAGTCGAATGATTATCACTACAAAGAAGTCAGGGTATATCCGAATCTGCATCGATCCAAGACCGCTAAACAAAGCGCTGAAGCGAGAGCGATACCAACAACCTACCATAGAGGAAGTACTACCTAAATTAACAAATGCAAAATACTTCACTAAGGTAGACATTGCATCAGCATACTGGCATGTAGTGCTAGACGACGAATGAAGCCTCTTCACAACTTTCCAAACGGGGTTCGGTCAATACCGGTGGCTGAGGCTCCCCTTCGGAACTTATTTGAGCTCTGAAATATTTCAAAATCGTCTTCATCAAGCCATAGACGGGCTAGATGGAGTTGCATGCGTCACCGACGATATAATTGCATTCGGTTCAAGAGATGACATAGAACAAGCCTCAGTAAACCATGATGCAAACCTGAAGGCACTCCTACAACGGTGTCAAGAAAGAGGAATGAAGCTGAACCAAAAAAAGGCAGAAGTAAAAAAGACTGCCATAAGTTTCATGGGTCACCTCATTACCAGTGATGGGTTACTTCCAGATCCTTCTAAAATTGATGTGATCACCAAACTAAAGCGGCCCACATCGATCGAAGAGATACAGAGACTCTGTGGGACGGTCAACTACCTAGCAAGGTCCCTACCAAGATTGTCGACCATCATGGAGCTCATACGGCAACTGATGCGCAAGGATTTTCCATGTATATGGTCGCAATCACGAGATACCACATTTGCAGAAATGAAGCGAGCAGTCACTGAAGCATCCGTACTCGCTTACTACGATCCGAAAATGGCGCTCACAATACAGTGTGACGCCAGTTCAGAAGGACTTGGTGCAGCATTACTACAACAAGGCAAGCCAGTAGCATATGTAAGCAGAGCGCTGACTGATACCGAGCAGAGATATGCCCAAATCGAAAAGGAAATGTTGGCGATTGTGTTCACACTGGAGAAATTCCACCAATACATTTATGGCAGATGAACAGAGATACACACAGATCATAAACCACTGGAAGCCATAGTGAAAAAAACCTTTGCAAAAGCCCCTAAACGATTACAGAGAATGTTATTGCAGACTCAGAAGTATGACATCGACGTTGTGTACCTCAAAGGAAAACACATGTATATCACTGACATACTATTGCGGTCATACATGACAAACAAAAAGGACCATGAAGCTGAATTCGAGCTTGTCAACATGGTTAGCTACTACCCATCTGGGATGAAAGACCGACTCAGATCCGGAAAGCAATGAATCAAGGTGAGGTATGCGACCAACTCAGGAAGACAATAATACAGGGTTGGCCAACCGAGAAAATCGACCTTCCCGCTGTGCTGCACCCATATTTTCACACCCGTGATGAGATGTCAGTTCAAGATGAACTTATCTTCAAGGTCGACCGAGTACTCATTCCACTCAGTCTCCGGAGTGACATGAAGCGCTCAATTCACTCCTCACACATTGGCATAGATGGATGCCTATGCCGTGCTAGAGAATGTGTTTTCTGGCCAAGGATGTCATTGGAGATACGTGAATACATCTTCACTTGCAAAACCTGCTGCAAGTTCGCCACAGAGCAACCGAAAGAAACCTTAATGCCACATGATATACCTGATCGGCCATGACAGAAAGTTGGCATTGATTTGTTTGAAAGTGAGACTGTGGAGTACCTCATAACTGTCGATTATTTCTCAAACTTTTGGGAAATAGATCGATTAGCAGACATAACAACCTCCACCATCAGCCGCAAGTTGAAGGCACACTTTGCGAAATTTGATATCCCCTGTCAAGTGATCTCCGACGCTGGAACCCACTTCACTCATCAGCTTTTAAACACTTCTCGGAGAAATGGGACTTCGAAAATCTCATGGCAAGCCCCGGAAATCAACAAGCTAACAAAAAGGCGGAATCCGCTGTGAACAGTGCAAAACGCCTGATGCGGAAGAACAAAGACACTGGCACCGACCAGTTCCTGGCACTCTCGACTTCAGGAATACCCCTACACAACACATGGGAAGCAGCCCCTGCTAAACCACTGCACACACTCACTTCTGTCCATGGGCAGTAACTTGCTGAAACCCAGGTCCACAAACCAGGGGGGAATTGATAAAATGCTCCTTGAGCGTAGGCAATGCTTTCTGGCAGAGTACTACAATCGTCGTACACACAACTTACCGACACTGACCCAAGGCGAGGTTGTCAAGATGTGCCGATACAAGAAAGATGACAGAGTATGAGAAAAATGCATTGTGAACAAATGCCTAGATGAACGTTCCTACATGGTTGAGACACCCAGTGGAAGCTACCGACACAACAGGCGTCACCTGCGAAGATCCCCGGAGCAACCACAAATGACAGGACGCACACCCACTCGTCAACTAGAACAATCACAGACAGCGATGAGGTACACACCAAATATTCATTCCCACTTAACCCCCACCGACAGGACCCAAGACACTTGCTCACCACACCAAGCAACCGACGATAAGGAATCTTTCCAAGGCAAATCACCTGTCAGGACCCACACACGCACTGGTAGAGGAATACGAAAGCCAGCATAGCTCAAAGACTACACAAACTGATAGCAGTTTGGCTAAAAATTGTAACTCCATAATAATGAGGATGTTACGTTATGCTCCCCACCCATGTACGTTGGACTATATCACCCCCCCCCCTCTTTTCCCTGCCTACTACCGGCATGCATTAGCATCCGTTTCCTGTCTCTCTCAGAATAATGCCTGGCTTTGGCAAGTATGTCTTATCTCATTCCTACACTTGTGTTCTCTTAACTTCTTAATTACATCGTAATGTAACACACATAACTTATTTTCAAAGATTTTCTTCTTTAAAAGTTAAATGTCGATTGCTGGTAATCATTATTAATTCCGACAAAAATTATTTTTAAAGAGATATTCTTCTTTAAAGTTTAAATATCGATTTCTGGTAATCGTTACTAATACGGACACATTATTTTCACAGGGATTTACTTCTAAAAAATTTAAATTTTGATTGCTGGTAGGCATTACTAATATCGACTTAAAATCATTTCTACAGAGATTTTCTTCTTTAAAGTTTAAATTTCGATTGCTGGTAATAATTGCTAATACCGAGATTAATTATTTTCAAGGAGATTTTGTTTTTTAAATTTTATTTTTCGATTGATGGTAATCATTACTAATACCGACATTAATTATTTTAAAAGAGATTTTCTTCTTTAAATTTAAATTTTTCATTGCTGGTAATCATTACTAATAGCGACATAAATTAGTTCAAGCATATTTTCTTTAAAGTTTACATTTTGATTAATAGTAATCATTACTAATACGGACATATATTATTTTTGAGTAGATTTTTTTCATAAAAGTTTAATTTTCGATTGCTGGTAATCATTACTAATACAGACATAAATTATTTTCTAGAAGATTTTCTTCTTAAAGTTTAAATTTCGATTGCTGGTAATCATTACTAATACCGACAAAAATTGTTTTCAATAAGATTTCCTTTTTTTTAGATTCATTTTTGATTGCTTGTAATCATTACTAATACCGACATGAATTCTTTTCAAGGAGATTTTTTTTTTTCAAGTTTAAATTTCGATTGCTGGTAATCATTACTAATACCAACATATTTTTTTTAAGGGGATTTTCTTTTTTAAAGTGTAATTTTCAATTGCTGATAATCATTATTAATATCGACATTAATTATTTTCTGTAAGATTTTCTTCTTTAAATTTTAATTTTTCATTGCTGATAATCATTACTAATACAGACATTCATTATTTTAAAGGAGATTTTCTTCTTTAAATTCTAATTTTTCATTGCTGGTAATCATTATTAATACTGACAAGAATTATTTTCTATGAGATTTTCTTTTTTAAAGTTTAAATTTCGATACCTAGATGTCATTATAAATACCGATTATAAATTATTTTACAAAGAGATTTTCTTTTATTAAAGTTTATATTATGATTGCTGGTAATCATTACTAATACCGACATAAATTCTTATACGAGAAGTTTTCTTGCAGTCCGGGTAGGAGTCAGAGCCTGAAGTTCAGCACGTAATCAGAGCCAGATGATATTGGAAGTAGTCTGAGTCGCATGGTATGGTATGGATTCCGAGTTGCATTGTGTGGTAATGAATCCGAGCTGGATGGTATAGGAAGGTTTCGGATGGTATGAGATTGAGTCTGAGTTAGATGGTATAAGGAGAAGTCTGAATCAGCTGGTATGGGATGAGTCAAAGTCGGTTGATATGGGAAGTAGTCAGTCAGATTGTATGGGAAGGAATGAAAGTCAGTTAGTATGGGAAGGAGTCAGAGTTGGATGTTATGAGAAGGAGTCGGATGGTATCGGATGGAGTCGGACTGTCGGGACGTTGTCGGATGGTATGGGAACGAGGTGGAGTCGCATGGTATGGAAACGACGTGGAGTTGGATTATATTGGAAAGAATCGGAGTTGGATGGTATGGGAACGAGTTGGAATTGGAATGTATGTGAAGGAGTTCGAGTCAGATGGTATGGGAAGGAGTATGTATGGGAACGAATCGAATGGTATGGGAAGGAGTCATAGTCGGATGGTATTGGAAGGAGTTTGCGTCGGATATTATGGGAAAGAGTCAGAGTTAGGTGGTAATGGAAAGAGTCCGAGTGGAATAGTAAAATAAGAGAAAGGAATGGGCTGGGCAAAAAGAAAGAGAGGGTTGGGGAGAGGGATGGAAACATAAGGGAGAGGGAAAGAAAGAAAGATAAAGAGACGACTAGAGAGAGAGAGACCGAAGTTTTGTTATAAAGATTTACACACACTACTTAATTTCTTCTATTTTATTTTATATGTCCCCGGGCACCGCCGGGTAACTCTGCTAGTATTTATTAAAACAAGACCAAAATTATGCTTTTTGACATTTTCAATACTAACCTAACTATCCGTGATGATATTTTAGGTACAGCACAGAAACGGTATTCTTCAACATTGAAATTTCTTCTCAACTTCGATTTTATAAGAAGTAGTAAAGATGTAAAGGTCACATCACACATATATGTGAAAGAAAGGGTGCAAAAAGTCTAAGAATAGAGTCAGACAAATGTGGATATTGTGGTAGCTGCTTTATCCAAAATTGACTTAGTAGATGATTCTTAGTTAGGGGTTCCGAAGCCATAAAGAGGATCATCTAATTAGATGATCCTCTTTATGGCTTCGGAACCCCAATACCTTACTTAGAATAACGACCTTAAGGTTTGGAACCTGTGATCTAGACACTAGAAGTTGAATCTCATGTGAAACAAATTACATTTTTATAAATTTAAGCTTATATCTTCAGTTTGAGGAGACCGTTTTTCAAGACTGAAGCGGTTTTTATGGATAATTAATACTGGCCATAAACACCCTTGTGATGTTCAGTAATAGCTACATCCCACAATATGTGTTACATCAAATCCACGTGGAGGAGAGGGGTAAATAACAATTGAACTGCGGGATTAATATCTCTATTTATACAAAGTTAGGTATGTGTATATGTTTATATATTTCTATGTATAGGATTCACTCCTAAACTAATTAACCGAGAATTATGAATTTGAGAACACAGCTGCTAGGTGTAAGGGGGGGGGGGTAAATTGGACTATATTCAGTTTAGTTTTCAAAGGTGGCAATGAGGGGGTGGAAGCCCTTTGTGAAAATTCAGTTACCTCCAATTTTTGTGAAATTTTAACAATAGGTATGAGACATCAATTAATATTTTGAATAATATAAGGGAGGAAGGGGGAGTTGCTTACCGGCCTCCGTTATGAGTCAGGTGACTTCCGTTTTCCGGTGGGCTCATTCTTTTGAGTTCAGGATTTCATTCGCGTCAGATGTATGTCACCAGCGGCTGGTGTTTAAGCCACTGGTGACGGTCACCTCCTCCCTTGTTCACAGAGATTGACTTTTCCAGATGAGCCAATAAATTAAGTGAATTCATTCATGTTGTCCTGTAGTTTTGTTTTCCAACAGTTTTTCTTTTCCAGCATGATCGACAAAAAAGATGGTGGACTGGTAGGCCATCAATCAGTCGCCGTTGTCAGACGAGAATCAAGTCTGGTTGAAGCATGGAATCCAATTGATTGGAGAGTGGCCCATATGCAACAAATAAATTTTATATATAAATAAATTTTAGTTTCTGTCGAGTATCTTAAAGGGTTTTTAAGGGGGATACCCCTTAAAAACCCACAACCTCCTATTTGAAAATTCAAATATTTCAGATTTTTTTAAAGTTTCATCCATAAACATCAATTAAGCAACTTTCTCTAAATTTCAAATGCACCAAACATTGTTTTTTTTTCCTTTCCCTTTGCAAAACTCAATCATGTTCTGTAAAACCAAAAAGAAAAACAATAATTTTCTTCTACAAAACAACCAGATGAAACACTGAATAAATATTTGAAGATATATAAAACATGAAGCATAAAAACTTTTATCAAAATGACTGTATTCGCCATTAAATAATCTGAAAAGGGTTAATATGCCGTAAAACACAACAATCAATTAAATCATCTGAATTTCAATTTCTTCTTAAGACCCCTTAAGCTTAAGCCTTAAATTTCAGACATTTTCTAGAATCAAAATTATGTAATGGATTTTTATTAAAATTGGAATAAGGATTCTAGACAGGAAGTTTAGTAGCATTATAATGATTTTGATGTACATAAGGGGACACGCAAGTGTTACAAAACTGTTCTGTTGTTTAAGGAATTCATTTTACCCGCATTTGGACGAGTATTCTTTTAGTTTGTTTATAAAAGAGAATCCCAACATAATAAAAATCACTTATTTTTAATTCTTTATCTGTGATGCCACAGTACACTTTCTGGCAATACCTACCGAAGTTCGCTGCTTATGGAACTATAACTATTTGTTACTACTTGCTTGAATTTATTTATCATTTCCGAAATTCAAAAATGGACTATTTTTCTATTATAACATTATGTGATCGTTGGCAATATTTCATTTTCTGTATATTGATTTATATTTCTGTTTTAGCTTGCATAAGTGTAATTGAATTTTATTTTCTGATTATATTTATTGTAACGATGTTTGTTCTTTCAGGTTTATCATAATTAACAAAATTAATGTTGTTTAAGTCCTGGGCATTGTACTTCAATTTATTTGGAAGGATCATCTAAATATATCCTCATGTTTGGTCTTTTTTTACAATTTTTCTTTTCCGATATTGGTTGCCCACCAAGGTTTGAGAGATTAGTCTCCTAGACTATTTCAGCTTTTAGGAGGAAAGGGAGATGAATTCATAACTTTACTAAGTGAACTTAACTGACATTTGTACGCCTCTATTTGTTTACAAATGTTTCCTTAAATATAAGCAAAAGAAGCTAAAAAAAAGTGCCACACAATCATGTCTGCTGTTAAAAAAACATCTAGAAGTGGGGAAATATATTTACTATGTCCACCCACATAATTTTATTCAAAAAAGAAAAAAGGTGTTAGATTGTTAATATTATTGGCAATTCCGATGTTGCCTTTGATATAAATCCACTGTTATTTAAAGTTGTAATCTAGCATTGGTTTTAGTTTAGTTCAATATGCTACCACCCATGGTCATTATTACTTACTTTCTTTTTTGGGTCTATTTGTTCAATTTTAGATTAGTAGATGATATCTTTTTTTCTAAGTGGACATTCCTTGAAAAAGTCATAGACAAGATCACATCCACAGATATTGTACTTGGGATCCAACAAAGCAGACGGAAGAGCAGTTAATTCTAGTGCAGAGAACCATGGAATGATCAATGTTAGGAATTTCGTTGAGAGATTGGATCCGGAATGAAGACATTACAAAAAGAACTGAAGTGAAAGACATTATCGCAGAGTATCCACATAGCAAATTGAAATAGGCTGGACACATTGCACGGTTCAATGATGATTGGTGGTCACATACATTGCCTGAATACGAAACCCATGCAAAAGAAGGATATCACTGGAATGTTTTACTTTCGTACGTTTGTTTTATGGCACATCAGCTCTTTTTGGTTATTTAATGCCGAAAGATAGAACCTACAGTAAACGGTTTATTGTGTATGATTAATTGAACACAAGTTGCATTTTATCTGTAGCTGGTGGGGGAGAGGGTATATTTGTGGTTCATTCCTTTTCCGTATCGGAACATAATGTATTCGGTGGATTTCAGTTTGACAAAGCCGATTCCATAGTCCATGACAGTATCAACGAAATCAATCATACACC
This sequence comes from Sepiola atlantica, assembly GCA_963556195.1. Classification (NCBI taxonomy): domain Eukaryota; kingdom Metazoa; phylum Mollusca; class Cephalopoda; order Sepiida; family Sepiolidae; genus Sepiola; species Sepiola atlantica. The sequence goes on along the minus strand of OY744529.1, from coordinate 58,551,394 downwards.
CCAAGTCTGCTGAGAAGATTTCCATGAAGATGTAAGGGTGGAATAAGAGAAGACATTGAAAGTAAAGCAAGAATATGAAAGGAATGGAGATGGACATAATGCTGAAATCAACAAAGTCAAATAGGCAGGCTGTCCAGTCACATAATTACGTTATACTAAGAAATACTGAGGTGTCTTTATAGCATACTAACTTTAAGTTTACAAGGTTATCTCCTTAATCAAATCTCATTAACATTGAACACAATTGCATTGAATATTCTGATATGAAAGTTATTACATGTTTTAGCAAAAGTCCATAATCTGACTGTTTTTTCCTAATATATAAAATTAAGTCAGCTGGATTTTAACATTTAGACCTAAATAGCAGTTAAGTTAACAAATAAAAGTTTGATTCTGACTAGCTAAATTTTATTTTTTTCGTATCCATTTATTTTTAAAATTACTTATTCCGGCCTAGAGGATTGGTAATATGGAGACATTTATTTTCAATAATCACCTAAAAATACAAATCAACTTCAGTAATTAAAAAAAACTTCCCCCATTATTCGATCTATTTTAGCTATCAAATAAGCAATTGCATGTGGTTATATTAAATATTACACTATTTATTTCTTGGAATTACCTTTTCTCTTTTATCACATATAAATATAAACAAATGAAGAAAACATTGTTCGCATGTGTGCATTTTAAAATGCACACATGTAGACACCTTTCCTTACTCAATAGAAAAACTTACACAATAAATACATTTTTCACTTTACAAACTACACACTCTATAGAAACTCATTGTGGTAATAATTGATCATTAACAGATCTAAGTTAACAATGCTTGTTTAACTATTTGCTTAGATTAAACCAAATACCAAGTACTTTATAGAATTGATTCATAAATCATTTAAAACATTACAGGTTACATAGGATCATAACTTGCAAACAGTATCATTATTATTGCCACTGGTGGTTTTCATACGCCATAAAACGGTTTTTCTACCTCGCTCATAACATGCTTCCATCTAAAACAAAACATAATAAATGAAATAAGGTGGACGACGCCAGATTTCTCCTGTTATCGTTCAATTGATTTGTTATTTCTAAACATGACACGGTGATATTGTAGTTATGAGCGAAGCATTTAGAGCCAGTGTTTGTAATTCTAAACCGGTATCTATTTTTTTCTCACTGATTTTATCAAACGTTCACTTAGTTTAAATTACAATACTAAGCTACTTTTTTTATTATTCAATTTGTATTTCTTTTCCTTCTTCTTTCATTAAAACACCAGGGAGTTCTTTTAATGTCTAAACTTAAATACAGAAAACTTTAAAAGACTTACAATTGATTAAAAATGTCCTTCATACGTCTTTTAACAAAGATAATGAATTCTTCTTTTCTTAGCAAATACGGACATTTTCATCTTATTATTTATAATATACAGCCGGTGCTAGCTTTACACTGACTTCCATAATTTTTACACAAATCATTTTTAATACAAAAAAATGGGATGTAAACACCGGTTTTAACATCTAATTATTTTTATATTTCAGAATTAAAAAGAAAAGCTACAAACTTAATTTTGCAGAGGCGTAATATTCGTGTAAAAATAATATTTCGTTCCAAATAATAATACAAGTACAAACATCCCCGGGCAACGCCGGGTCGGGACAGCTAGTATTATATAGAGTTCGTTTTCTTTCAATTAATCTTTTGCTATACATCATTGAGATTTGATATCTACAATTGATTCAAATTATGCTATTCATTTTATATGACCTTTTAAAGTAGCCGTGTTAGAATAAACAAGCTTTGGGAGCAGATCATTGTCAGTGGATTCAGTCATCACTGGATCTCTCATACTTTGTGTAGTGAAGAGAAGAATAAAAGATCCGTATACCTTTGTAAAGGTTTTATTCACAAAAAAAGCTATAACAAAATAAATTTAAAATGACGAAACATTTATAGTGCAAACGAAAGAAAGTCTGACGGACGGGTTCATTCAGTGGGTTAAGAAATAAGAATATTACACTTTTCCCTTAAATTTATTTTTGTTTTATTTTCTTTCTTATTTTTTTTCTTATTTATTTATTTATTAATGTATTTTATTCTATTTTTTAATTTTTACTAGTGCCTTATTTCGTAACGAAGTCCTTGTATTTCTCAGGAAATTTCCGTATTCTGCCAGATCTTCACAGTGGTTCGGATGGCACTTTGCTCTCAACTGGCTCCACATGAGGGTTTTATTCTATCTGTTCAGAATATTGTGTACATTCTTTTTCACTTTCTGGCTTACTTACGGGTGGCATGCACACATCCTCTAACATGCTGTCTCCATTAATTGAGTTGGGAGCCAAATCTCTAACGTTGACAATAGTTTCGATGCCAGAAGGTAGACGTACATGGGCATAATGATGATTGATTTTCAGTAACGTAGTAGGTGTAACCGGTGGGTCATACTTACTCGACCTAATATAATCTCTGGCGTATACTTGGCCTGGTTTTGTCAACAGGGGAATAGAAGTACCAGAAGTGGATTTGTGGCTGTACGTAAATAGTCTATCGTGATGAGTCGCATTCGTAGCTGTGCAGAGCATTGATCGAATTGAATGTAGAGCATCAAGTAGAATATATTCCCATCATACCAAATATCGCAAATAGTTGATTCAGGCATTGTATGACAGTTTTGCTTGTCATATCTTTACATGGGAATGCAAAGGGAAAACGAGAGTATCCGTCGATTATCGTAAGTAGATATTTATTACCATGTGTGGACGTAGGCAGCGGTTCCTTGAAATCCATGTTTAATCGCTGAAACGGTTATATTGCTTTTATGAGAGTTCCCTTGTTACCGGTAAAGAATTTGGGTTTTAAATGCTGTAAAGACGAGCACGAATTAGCTACTTCATTTTATTTGGTCGAGTGAGAAAGGAAAGTTTCTATCTTTGGAAAAAATAAAATAGTCGTGTACTATCTGGTTGGCATAATTTACAGTGAAGGTCGCAGAGATCTTGTAAATAATGAGTGCAGATATTCGGGAAAACGTATCAGCAACAGTATTTTCTCTTCTCGGACGGTAGATGATGCTGACCTTGAATTGGGACAGTTCAATGCGGCGAGGGCATATTTTGATTTTCGATTTCCTGGTATTATCAAACATGAAGCTAATACTTTTTTGGTCTGTAATTACAGTAAAGTGCTTACCAAAGAGAAAATGTCGTCACTTTAGTAGAGCTTCGACAATAGCAGCTGCTTCTTTTTCTACTACATGATGTTTCGTTTCACTAGGGCTTAGTGTCCTGGAGTAGAAGCAACCGGACGGTTTTCTTGATTAAGGGTAGCCGCAATACAGTTGTTATTAGCATCTGTTTTTACTATAAATTCTTTTTCTGGGTCAACCGTTACCAGCATAGCATCTTTCAAGTCGTTCTTCAGCCGACTAAAAGAGTCCAATGCCGCAGACGATAATGGAAATTCTCTATTGCGGTTTAGTGCTAATATTTTCCCTGGAAAATTCTGGATAAATTTGCTGTAGTAGAAGAACATCCCAATAATCCGTCTTTGTGATTTCAGATTTAGAGGAGGTGGCATCTCAAGTAGAGGTTTAAGGCGATTGTAGTCGGGCGATATCTGGTTGTTTTTGATAGCGTACCCAAGTAAATTTATAGTTGAGACTGAAACGATGCTTTATTCTTATTAAGCGTGATGTTGTACTGTTTAGCGACCTCATAAAATCTTTGAAGATTGTAGCCATGCTCTTTTTGGGTTTTTCCACGATAGTAACGTTATCAAAATAGACAAATGTATCTAATAATTGTTCTCTACTGACAATGCCGTCAATGGTTCTTTGGAAGGCGCTTACTCCATTAGTAACACCGAATGGCAGGCGAGTAAACTGGTATAATTTACCATCCACCTCGAAGGCTGTAAATTTACGATCCTCTTTACTGATGGGGATTTGATGGTATGCTGATTTAAGATCAAGATTAGTAAAAATATTATACCGGGCTATTTCCTCGACTATTTCAGATATACTCGGTATAGGATAAGCGTCTAATTCCGTAAATCTGTTGATTGTGTCGCTATAATCAATCACCATTCTTTTTTTTCGGTGTTCATTTGATGTTACTAGAACCTGCGCTCGCTAAGGTGAAATTGAGCGTTCTATTATATTTTCCTCCAACAATTTTGCAGTCTCTATTCTTATGAATTTGGCGTCAGCAATTGTGTGGCAACGTGACTTGGTGCTGATTAGTGTTGTGTTCGTAGAGAGATGAGAAAATAATGGAGGGAGGAGAAACGTCGGTGAATGGAAAAAATTATTCCTGGTGACTGCTCCGATAATAAGTTCGTCTTCCGGTCCATCAAATTTGAAGGTTACATTCTTATATCTACAGAGAATATCATTCCCTATGATTAAGTCGACAAATAAATTCTTAATGACCTCCATTATTACGTTAGAGTGTACCTTATTATTTAGAGAGATATCGACTTGAGTGTCTCCCACAATTTTCGCACACATATTAGAGTCGGCCAATGATATTGCTTTTTGTTTGGAAATAATTTGAAGGTTAATTTTTTTTCCGCAATATTGCTGTTAAAAGTCCCCACACTACCAGAATCCACAATGGCATTGACAGTGAATCCATTTATTTTACACTTAGTAAATGTAATGTCTTTTTCTCTTCTTAGTCATGCGAGACTAGGGAAATAAGTGTCTTCATTTAACACTGCCGATACGGAAGATTTACAGACTTTGGCGCAGTGTCCCTTTTTCAAACACTTATTGCAGTTTGAGTCATGGGCCGAACAAAGGCGACGCGGATGACGGGAGTTTCCACAAAAAAAAAATTTTTCCTTCAGCCTCGTATTATTTTTTGTTGCTGCCAGACTTGTATTTTATCCTGAAGTGATTATTGGTGCAGAAATTATACTCCCCTGGTTGTAACACGCAGTGTTTTTCTGCTTGTTCAAGAGATCTTGCTATCTCGTATGCTTCCCAAAAAGTTAACGAAGATTTCTCGAGAAGTCGTTGTCGAATTGAGGGGGAGGAGATACCGCTAATAAAAACTTCCCGCATATACTGACTTTTATTTATTTCGGCACTCACAGCCTGGAAATTGCATGTCTTAGCAAGGTTTTCCAACTGTAACATGAAAGAATTCACTGTTTGCGCCAGTTGTTGTTTCATGGTGATCAGTTGGTGACGGTTGTAGACTATATTAGTAGACTTGATGTAGGCCGCGTCCAGAGCTCTTATGGCAGATGTATAGTCGTTTGTGTCACTAATTATTTCGAATACCTCTGCCGATATCCTATTTATCAAAGCATAGAAGTCGGTTTGGGTGTTTCCAGTTTCTTCAGTGCGTTAACCGTACGTAGGTAATTTATGAACGTAAGTTTCCAATGTTTGTATCTATTTTCTGCATCAAGGCTGTAGACTCGATGTCGAATCGTTCGGGACGAAGTACTCTGTCCATTTTTTTGTGAATAAAATTTTAGTGATACTTTGATACTTTTCTTCAGGAAAAAGGCTACTCAGCCTGTAACACCGGCTCCATGCCTGGTCTTATAGTTTCAGTAGATGCATGCACGGGTCGAACAGTGTATTGCTTACTGGACCAGTACTTGTCTAGTTTGCTTTTAAAGTAAATTGTGTCTTTTGCATTTACAACTGAATTGGGAAGCTCATTCCAGTTGTTCACTACTTGAAGTCCAAACGAATGCTTCCTAGTGTTGAGTCTGCTGTGCTTCTTGGACAGTTTGAAGTTGTTTCTCCTTGTCCTGGAATTGGTATTGAGTGGTAGAAGTTGTTTTTGGTTGATGTTGACCTTGCCTGTTAATATCTTGTACACTTCTATCATATCACCTCTTTCACGTCAGTAGTGCATTGACGGTAGTCTCATCTCTTTGAGCCTCTCCTCATATGGCAGGTCTTTGATTGAGGAACACAACTTTGTTGCTCTTCGCTGAACTCTTTCGATTTTGTCGTCATCTCCGGCATATTGGTGGATTCTTGCGGCGTTTCCATATTCCAATATTGGCCTGACCATGGTTGTGTATAATTTCTTTATGATGATCTTGTCATGACTAACAAACGTTCTTCTAATCAGTACTAAAATATGATTCACTTTTTTGACAGCATCAGCAACATGTTGGTAAAAAGAGAGTTTATTGTCGATGTGCAATCCGAGTTCTTTTTCGTTTTCGGATTCCTTTTGTTCTTTTATTTCTCCATTACTGTCCTTCATTGTGTATGGTGTTCTGTTATTACCATGCCCGAAATGCATTACACTACACTTGCCTGCATTGAACAGTAATTGCCACTCCTCCGACCACTTAGATAATTTGTCCATATCACTTTGTATTGATGATATGTCTTCTGGTGTGGTAGCCTTGCCGTACATTTTTGTATCGTCAGCAAAAATACGCACAAGTGAAGAGAAGAATAAAAGATCCGTATACCTTTGTAAAGGTTTTATTCACAAAAAAAGCTATAACAAAATAAAATTAAAATGACGAAGCATTTATAGTGGAAACGAAAGAAAGTCTGACGAACGAGTTCATTCAGTGGGAGGAGCGGTTAAGAATATTACACTGACTAAAAGTAAACCCTCAATTTGATCAAGAAAATAAAAAAATTAGCCGATAATTTTATTAACTATCTCTTCTCAAACTGAATAATTATCGACGAATCTTTAAACAATCTATCTATATGAGGTTAGGTATGTTTATATATTGTACGTACAGAATTCACTCCCAAGCTAATTAACTGAGCATTATGAATTTTAAAACACAGCTTTGAAGCGTAAAGGGTCCAAATGTGGGCTATATTTAATTTCATTTAGTTTTGCAAAGAGGGTAAAAAAGGAGGTGGAATCCCTTTGTGAAAATCTGGACTCCTCCGATTTTTATGAAATTTTAGCAATAGGTATTAGACATTAATAAATATTCCCAAAATTTCAGTTTCTTTGGAGTATTTTAAAGGCTTTTTATGGGGCATAACATAGGCACAACTTCCCATTTGAAAATTCAGATCTGTCATATTTGCATTGAATTTGATCCATACTCATTGGACACTAATAAAGAAAATTCCCTGAATTTTAATTTCTTCTTAATCCTTAAATGTACTTTGCTTCAAATATGACACATTCCAACAAAATGCCTATTTAATATAATATTCAACGAAAATGTGTCAACATGCAATTTGTTTCACATCTGCAACGACCCTGTTGGCAATTGTGAGTAGGTATTAGTATGATGTTGCATCAGCACAACCGCTAAATAGATAATCAGTATCTTCGATGTCATCGATGTGTCATCTGCCTAATTTAAAAGCCTAAACTTTAAAATCTGGTCATTATAATGGTAAGTAAAAAATATTTTATGATTCTCTAATGTATTATGATTATTTAGATGCATATATTGTAGTGTTTTGTTATACATGTAAAATTCTATGCCATTTGTTACACATTTGCAACATCATTTATTTTTGTTCAATAAATATTGTTTTCCAGAAAACTATTCCTATGAAACGTGTTTCACTTTTTGAAAACAATATAACACATAAAGCATTTAAGCTTAAGCATTAAATTTGAGACATTTTGAAATAAGGATTTTAGAAATAAGGTTTAGTAGCATTATATCTTTATTTAAATCTTCGTAAGGGTAAAAAAAGTGATGCAAAACTCTTCTGTTCAGAGATTAATTTTACCCGTCCTGGGACGGGTATTCTTCAAGTAATCTATATAACAAGGTTTAATTTGGTTTATAGCATATAGATCTGAGGTCATTTAATAGAATTATGTTATTATAAAAAGTGTGTATATACATTATTGCTCAAAACTTTAGCAATACTTTCACCGTTATAGAAATGATGTCATTTTCTATAAAAAAAAATGACATGAATTTCCAAAAACTTCCTTTGAAAGAGTGACAGTACTATTGAAAATATGGTTTCAGAACCACAGATTTAATGGTGTTTGGTATTTTTAAACTATGGAGAAAATAATCAAAGTCGTTGAAAGATTAACAGATTTTAATGGTCACATCTTTTGAAATATTTGGATTTTATGACGGTACATGAAAATACTATTGTTATCACACATTTCGAGGTTTCACACTCGTTGTTACCGGTGATTTATCATTGATAGACACCAGTGTCTTTCCCTGAAGTCTGAGGGACAAAAGATCTTTCCAGATTTCAGTACTCACAGTTTCATTCATCCATACTGGTCATCATGGCTGTTCTTTTTGGAGGGAAGTAAGTAGGAATGAGTGATTCTATTATGGACAATACCCCTTCCTTACAGGACTTTCTGTTTTCATTCTCCTATTCTGTTTATTTTTTTTATTTATTGAAGAGAGTTTGTGTATCGCACTGTTCCATCTTATTTTGACTTAAAATAATTTCAGATGTGTACCTTGTGTATGGAACACTGGATTTGCCTGGTGGAGAGAGTGGATCTTGTTCTTCATAATATATGATCGATTATAAGATTAAATTCATTAATCTGGCACTCATCACATATTATAAATCTATAGAATAATTTCCGTAAATATAAACTATTCGAAGTCTTTTGTACTGGCAAGTGAAGGTACATCTCTTGAACTCACCTTGTTGCAAGTTGCAGAGTTGTGGAGGCGTCCTTAGTTTTAGTTTGATTCCCTTACTTAAAATGTAAGAATATTTTACATAGAGTTACTTTTAGCAACAACATATATTTTTATAAATCCAGAACACTTGACTGCTCATGTAACCTAAAGTCGATCAAAATTTAATTCTTTTGAAAATCGCTATGATATTAAATTTGAAATCTTTTATTCCTTATAAAATGTCTTATTTAATTTGTTTGAAAATTTAATTAAAATTGTAAAATTATCTGATTTTTAGTGATAAAAATATCAACAAATCGATTTGTTTACAAAGAGGTGTCTCTAACTGTAGGCAAGGGGAGAGGGCATAGCAAATATTAGGGGCAGGGGGCCATAAGCCGTAGTGTTGATAGTGAGGAAACTGCAGCAATTGTTGAGGCTTTGAAGAATGTGCAGTATTTGTTGATTAAGTCTTTTTATTCTGGTAAAATGTTAATTAAAAAAAAGCATTAATTAAAAACTGAGCAATCTCATCAAAAAGGAATTCTAACTGGTGGATTATGGAAATATTTAACCATTATTCTGAACTACATCAGTAGCCGTGGACACAGAATACAGCGCCAGATGATCTTGCTAGAGTGACCGATGCTTCCATCACTCTAAATATTTTCTAAAACATTCATGAAGCACTATCACTTTGGGAGGGATGGCCAATTTTTTACGTGGGAAAAATGGATGACATTTATCTGATGAGAAATCAATGTAAGACTTGTGCTCATGAAAACCAAAGACTTTTGATGGGAGGAGACATGTCGTTGATGAAGGTCATACAACCGTTTGAAAGGCTGAATCTAATCTTGAAAGACCCACTCCTCACGTTAGAGAAAGAAGAATCAATATATGCTAAGAGTTATAGATGAGTTCAGCAGATTTCCTTTTGCCTTTTTCGCATGCAGCAGGTTCTCTTCAATCATCACCATTGCTTGTCTATGCCAGCTGTTTATATTATTTGGGATGCCGAATTACACATATTCCAATCGCGAATCATCTTTTATGTCAGAGCAGTTGACAGTTTTTACACTCTAAGATAATTGCAAGTAGCTGTACTGCCAATTCCAATACACAGGAAAAAGGACAAATGGAAAATGGTACCATATAGACAGAAAATTAGCTCTGCACTCTAGACTATTCCTGTCCAAAAGAAATAGGGTTGCCATACATTCTTTACGGTCCTCATTACACACTTCTACAAGCTGAATCCTTCATCAGAGACTGTTCAACTATCAGCATAGATCTAGCATTGGTTCTTCCATACGTAGGTTTGGTTGGTTTGTTTAACAGCATATCGACCCTTTTCGAATTATTTAATGCCAAATCCGGTCATTTTGGTAAAAGGTGGTATGCTTCAAATTCTTTATATGTTAAAATATTTATTCATAGTGTTTGGTTTGGTTGTTTTGTAGAGGGAAATTGTTGTTTTTGCTTTTGGCTTTGCAGTACATGATTAAGTTTTGCAAAGGTCAGGAATCAAATTTCTTCAGACAGCCTGATTTCAGTCGCTACACTAATAAAAGGATTTTCCTTCAAAACAATATCACAACTCAAGTTAAAACATGATACTGGTTTCTCTACCGAACGACAGACTGGCAAATAAGAAAACACATATCTTCCAACCAAACACAAACAGTTTATCAACTTAATTCTCTGAGACCCACAGAAACCCAACTAACCCTCTCTACCCATCTTGCTGAAATTATATATATATATATATATATATATATATATAGAGAGAGAGAGAGAGAAAGAGAGAGAGAGAGAGACTTAGATAGATATTGGTGTAATTTGAGGTAGACCACACAGTCAGCTCTTTTGAAAATCACGGACCGTTTTATAACTGGACATAAAAACTTACTGCCAAAGTGTCTCGTATCTAGAGTGTGCATTACTTTTGAAAAATCTCGTGGCTCACAGTCACAGTATGGAATCTTGTATCCAAGAAAAGATTACTATTTCAAAGACGCCAGCCCATTCCTTATGTGTCTTGCACATGTTTACAATTGTACATACTACTGGCAGTATATAACAAGTATAAATGTGAAGTTGGTTGATTTGAACAGAATTTCAAGAGCATAATAGAGCATTGCATGTCGTTCAGTATAGTAGTTTAAACTTTCGCTTTAGTATTCCAGACGTTATCTATCTTGATTTTAGTCTTGTTTTCATTACTTTGAGCTATATGCAAGATCCACTGGGCCTCTTCATTCTCAAACAGATGCCTCCAGTAGTCTTGTAGCTCTTGCTTTTTGAATGGCTTTTCCACTTATGAGATTCCTGTAGAACAGTCTTGCATTCATTTTAAAATGTTTGTTTTCGACTTTCACCCTGTTTTTGTTGTCCTTATATTGTATTCTTTTGGCAAGTGCTGGAATCTTGCCCTCCAACCCCTTTGTAACATTCTTTATTCCCTATATATTTGTCTTATATTTTGAACTGAGCCTGCAGATAATGTTCTTTAGCAGAGGTTAAATAGTTTTTGAACATTAGTTTCTAAGGTGGTGTTGTGCTTGGTGCTCTGGACTTTAATTGCTTTTAGAATTGATGAAGTGTTTTACTGACAATGTAGAATCCTGCAGCATACGTAACCTGGTTCAGCTCTGTGGGGGATGGTTTGGAAAGTCTTTCGAAAGCGATGTTTGTTCATTTTATTACTAGCTTGGTTTTTCTGCAATTGAGGTCTTTCATTCAGTCTCAGCATCTGGACTTCCTCAATCGTGTTACAAAGTACTTCCTCGACGGCCAATTGTTCATCATCTGGCTCTGACAATTCCTGAGGTAATAGTGGTGGTTCAGGTGTTGGCAGTGGTCCTGGAGTGATAGTGGTGAAGAAGAACAAGGGTTCAGTGAGGGGCTATCTGGTGGTTGTGAATAGACAGCTGATGGTGCTTGGGAGACCTCTTGGGGAGCCACTTGATAACTGTTAGTGAAAGGGATGTACGATTATGAGTCATGAGCCGAAACTGGTAAATGGTGATGTGGTTCTGGCTGTACTTGTGGTGTGGTGATCGATGATGGGAATCGTGGGAATTGTGATGGGGCTTTCCAGTGGATATTTTTTTGGTTGTTATGAGGGCTTTCTTATAGTCTGACTCAGTTTCATTGAATACGTTCATGCTGTTGTATCTTTGGCAGGTTATTTTCCGTGGTGGACATTTCTCTTGCCTGGACAGAAGTGGAAGAATATTTCTCTCCAAGTCTCTGTCCTCTGTTGTTGTTTGGTATGTTTAGCTTTAACATATTCCATGGCCTATAACAGTGTCCACTTTTCTTGCTCTCCAATCTAGACTCTTATTTCGTTTCTTTTTCTTGGGTGGAAAGGTATCCTCTATCTTCCTTACTTAGAGCTACATTTTTGACGATGGTATCCTCATTTTCTGGTATATCTGTATATATATATATATATATATATATATATCTTGTCACACTCGGCCTTCGTTGGGAAACTACGGCAGCGTGCACGTGATAATGATAATAAAAAAAAGTAAAAATCCGGAATCGGCTCGTAGGCCCTTGGGTTCCGATGTTACCAATAGGATACAGGGGGAGGGGATTTCTCCAATTCAAGACGTCACAAAGCAAACAATGGAAAACAACGAGCAAGTAAAAGACGATGCAAATGCCAAGTTAGAATACAAACAATATTTTTTTACAAGATAACAAAAGAGAAAAATGTATATATAAAACAAAATAACAAGAAAAGAAAATTCTATTTTTAAGGGAGAAGGGTATTACTTAGCATATCTACTAGCGTGCAAAGTCCATGAACAAAATAAGTCCGAAGCAACTCACACAGAAGGGAGGAAATGGGGGTTTACTCAATCGTGGAAATGTATCTCTTCGACGGGGTTGAAAAAGGTTTGATAGTCATTTAACGGAAATATCGTTGGTAGCAAGCGCCGGGAACCGCATATGCATATGCAGCCGTTGTGTTTTTTCTCGCCGCTATCCAGTCTTCTCATAGGGAGGTTGTGGTTATCTCTCCCTGAGGTTCATACTCAGTGGCAGAGTTCGGGAAAAGAAAATCTCGAAGACTCTCGTTTCATCGGTGCAGTTTAGAGAAATCTCTCGGGACGGCCTGTTCCCGGTTCTCAGTTTCTACATCAATCGATCTCTATAGTAGCAGACGACTCAAGAGATGCTTCCCTCTCGGCGGTTTGTCGCTGACTGTCTTTCTCTCTCCACTGTTGCTGAGTGTGTGTGTGTGTGCACGTCAGATCCTTCCGGGTTGATGACGATGTGTCAGAGCATCAGGTGCTATTTTTATCTTCTCAGACCTTAACGCATGGCCCTTTTATGTGGGGTCATCTGCGTTCAGTGCGGGGCGGGGCGTTTCGGGTAGGTACGCTGAATTCTTTTTTGGTGAGTGTATGAGTGAAAGGGGTCAGTTGGGGTGGTGGTCAGGCATGTCAAGTATGCTTCTTTTGGCTGTATGGATCGACCCCCATGGCTACTCTCAAAATATGACAAAATGGACTTTGCTTGCTTTAATAAAATGTTTATCAAATAGGTTCTACCTCTCTAATTCTGGTTCGATCACCCTACTTTTCTCACAATATATATATATATATATATATATATATATATATGCCTAGGAGAAACAAGCGATTGTAGGCAGCCAACCGATGTATTATTTTTCTCTTCAGGAATAGCAGATTTTTTTATTTTCTCAGACAGAATTTCGTTTGATGACTTGCTCCACTTTGCAAACTTTGAGTAGTGGTAGCAAACAATATTTGCCTATGTATGTGTCTAAGCAAAAACTTCAAACCTAGAATATGTAGACTAAAATAATGGATATAGATAATAAGTCAGTATCTTTGTGGTAAATTTTGTAGATAGAATTATATCTATAAGTTTTATGTGATTAAAAGGTTTTTGATAATATTAGAGATTTTAACTTCAACTTTTTATATTGCTAATATTATTTTTAATAGAATACATTTGAAATGTACTTAATAAATAGTAAATAAATTAAATTGCAAATATTCTTCCTATTATTCCATTACTGGAGGGATATGAATTGTTTATATTTTGCCATTAAACTTTCCAATATTAACAAGTAGATAATGTTCCATCACTCGTATTATTTTTATATAATACATGGATAACGCTGAATAGCTCTGTAGTGGCAACTAAATGGTAACTTCAAATATCTGAATAAGGATAGAAGGAAAAGTACGGGCAACAAAGAAGAAAAACTAAACAAGAAACATGAAGAACTAAAACAAAATACATTAGAAAAGGAAGGAAAACGTAAAAAATACAAATACAAATCTGAACAATACAAACTAAATAGGATCTCTGAAAACAATGAAAGCCAGTTTTACCAATACTTAAATCGAAGAAGGGCAAAAACAAAACAACCAGATCTGATAGAAAACAGAATTCTAAAGCAATATATGAGAGCATTAACAAAATCCAACAGAAATGCCGAATAGCTGAAAAACGAGCTTCAGTACATTGAAGGAACAGAAAACGAAATTAATGAAGAATGACTCAAAATGACTTTAAGAAACATGTCAAACAGGAAAGTGCCTGGCCATGACGAAATGCATGAAACTTTAAAAAGTACATAAGCCTTTCACATAAAATATTAAGACAAAAACCTAAGAAGATGTATACATAGCTGGATGAGTAAAGAAAGGACCATATTAATTTCAAAAGAGAATGAGAAGGGAATAATCCCAAGCAACTACAGACCGATAAGCTGCCTATCAACCTAGTGGAGAATTTTAACAGCACAACTGAGTAAAGAGTTCTGCCACTTCCTTAATAACTGTCGACTACTCCCCGGGGAAGAGAAAGAGTGCCAGAAAATGACAAACAACCTGCTAGACATCGACCAAAAGATCCCGGAGGAAGTAAAAAAGAAAAAAAGAACATAACCAAGAAACGTGCCTTTTTAGTGGTGTTCCCGTTTTATAAAAAAGCAGGTAGGATCCTAGAGCTTGCTGAATTTTAATGGGAAAAGAAGTATTCTTTTTTTCTGTCATAACCTACATTTCTAGTGTATGAATTAAGATCAACCCTGTGGACGTATGTGTAAGAACATACGTCCACAGGGTGATTTTTCTGATTTTGTCCTTTCTCTTTTGGAGTCGATGTCTGTACAACCTGCAATTGTTTTTTAAAATATCAATTTTGATGCGTATCTTACATATTTTACTTCACACTACTGATTTATAAACATTACATTTTAACATATTTGAATGTAGCGAGAGGAGGAGTGATACGGATAGCGACAGACAATGGCCGATTGTCCAATGTATCATGACTCTCAGCGACAAGAACAAAGAATAATGAAAGACATCTGATGAATGTGACAACAAAAATGAGACAACACAGATGTAAAACAAAGTTAAAAGTGTTTTTATTTCATGAGAAAGGAATGTTTCTAGGAAAGAGCTGTTGGATTAGATGCTGCTGCTGCTGCTGTGGGCGGGATCAGATACTTCTTGTTTCAGGTAGGATTGCTGCTGTTAGTTGTAGATAGGAACAGAAAGATGATGAGAGTATTGGAAGGTTGCCAGCCATCTTGAAGTGGATGAAAGGTTGGCTTGCCGCAGTGTATGATGATTCATGCAACAGTGCTTCAGGTATAGCAAAGGTATTAGCCTAGAGTTGATTGTGTGCTGCAGACAGAATGAGAGCTGCTGCAGAGTGTTGTTGCTGAGTTGGTGCAGATATGATGATGATGATGATGATGATGATAATGATAATGGCAGGCAGGAGAGAGCTGCTACTAGCTGTAGAAAGAACAGAACTGCTGTAGTATTGTTGTTGGCAATTGTCATCATGGTGAATCGCTGGTGGATAGGAACGGCTACAACTTCAGCTGTTGTTGTGATAGATAGTCATCTTGAGAGTTACTGTAATATTGTTGCAGGCACTCATCGTCGTTGTGGAAAAAACTGCTGCTATTACTGGCACTCAGTTATTGTGGTTGTGGTCGTGGTGATGGTGCGATGTCGTCTGATGGCAACTTTGTGCGCAAAAGCTGCTGCTAGTTGTTTGCACTGTCATGGATGACCAAGTCACCTGATGGTGACGCAGAGCCCCAAAGTGGCTTGTGTGGAAAAATGCATCCCTTTTATACAACTTTCTAGCTGTTGATACTGATGCCTTGACGAGACCTGATTCGTTAGCATAAAACGAACATGCGTCCAGAGAGACAAAATGGTGTTCATCTCTATCACATGCACCGAAGCTCGGAAAAGATCATCATCCGGGTTTGTTAGAAGTGCTGAGCGGCACAAAGGGCACAACACTAAAATGTAAATTTTTTACACTATTTGTTAATTCTTAATAATAATAATTGACATTTAAATTTTTTTAATTAAAAAAAATGTTTTTGAAATCCTAAAAAAAAATAGATATATATCAGTTAGTTAACCTTTATTTTGAAGTTCAGATAATTATTAAATAAAATAAATAAGCAAAAACCAGAGAGATAGATAAAGAGATGAAGAGATAGCCAAAGAGATAGATAGAGAGATCAAGAGATAGCCAAAGAGATAGATAGAGAGATCAAGAGATAGCCAAAGAGATAGATAGAGAGATCAAGAGATAGCCAAAGAGATAGATAGAGAGATCAAGAGATAGCCAAAGAGATAGATAGAGAGATCAAGAGATAGCCAAAGAGATAGATAGAGAGATCAAGAGATAGCGAAAGAGATAGATAGAGAGATCAAGAGATAGATAGAGAGATCAAGAGATAACGAAAGAGATAGATAGAGAGATCAAGAGATAGCAGAAAGAGATAGATAGAGAGATCAAGAGATAGCGAAAAAGATAGATAGAGAGATCAAGAGATAGCGAAAAAGATAGATAGAGAGATCAAGAGATAGCGAAAAAGATAGATAGAGAGATCAAGAGATAGCGAAAGAGATAGATAGAGAGATCAAGAGATAGCGAAAGAGATAGATAGAGAGATCAAGAGACAGCGAAAGAGATAGATAGAGAGATCAAGAGACAGCGAAAGAGATAGATAGAGAGATCAAGAGATAGCGAAAGAGATAGATAGAGAGATCAAGAGATAGCGAAAGAGATAGATAGAGAGATCAAGAGATAGCCAAAGAGATAGATAGAGAGATCAAGAGATAGCCAAAGAGATAGATAGAGAGATCAAGAGATAGCGAAAGAGATAGATAGAGAGATCAAGAGATAGCGAAAGAGATAGATAGAGAGATCAAGAGACAGCGAAAGAGATAGATAGAGAGATCAAGAGATAGCGAAAGAGATAGATAGAGAGATCAAGAGATAGCGAAAGAGATAGATAGAGAGATCAAGAGATAGCGAAAGAGATAGATAGAGAGATCAAGTGATAGCGAAAGAGATAGATAGAGAGATCAAGAGATAGCGAAAGAGATAGATAGAGAGATCAAGAGATAGCGAAAGAGATAGATAGAGAGATCAAGAGATAGCGAAAGAGATAGATAGAGAGATCAAGAGATAGCGAAAGAGATAGATAAAGAGATCAAGAGATAGCGAAAGAGATAGATAGAGAGATCAAGAGATAGAGAGGGCAAGAGATAGTCAGAGAGAGAGAGGGCAAGAGATAGTCAGAGAGAGAGAGGGCAAGAGATAGTCAGAGAGAGAGAGGGCAAGAGATAGTCAGAGAGAGAGAGGGCAAGAGATAGTCAGAGAGAGAGAGAGGGCAAGAGATAGTCAGAGAGAGAGAGAGGGCAAGAGATAGTCAGAGAGAGAGAGAGGGCAAGAGATAGTCAGAGAGAGAGAGAGGGCAAGAGATAGTCAGAGAGAGAGAGAGGGCAAGAGATAGTCAGAGAGAGAGAGAGGGCAAGAGATAGTCAGAGAGAGAGAGAGGGCAAGAGATAGTCAGAGAGAGAGAGTCAGAGAGAGAGAGAGGGCAAGAGATAGTCAGAGAGAGAGAGAGGGCAAGAGATAGTCAGAGAGAGAGAGGGCAAGAGATAGTCAGAGAGAGAGAGGGCAAGAGATAGTCAGAGAGAGAGAGGGCAAGAGATAGTCAGAGAGAGAGAGGGCAAGAGATAGTCAGAGAGAGAGAGGGCAAGAGATAGTCAGAGAGAGAGAGGGCAAGAGATAGTCAGAGAGAGAGAGAGGGCAAGAGATAGTCAGAGAGAGAGAGAGGGCAAGAGATAGTCAGAGAGAGAGAGAGGGCAAGAGATAGTCAGAGAGAGAGGGCAAGAGAGAGTCAGAGAGAGAGGGCAAGAGAGAGAGAGAGAGAGAGCAAGAGAGCAAGCGAGAAAGTGCAAGAGATTAAGAGATCAAGAGAGAGTAAGAGAGAGAGAGACCAAGAGAGAGAGAGAGAGAGCAAGAGAGAGAGAGAGAGAGAGAGGGAGAGAGATCAAGAGATACAGAGAGCAAGAGAGCAAGAAAGCAAGAGATCAAGCGAGCTAGAGATCAAGCGAGCAAGAGACTAAGAGAGCAAGAGATCAAGAGAGCAAGAGGTCAAGAGAGCAAGAGGTCAAGAGAGCAAGAGGTCAAGAGAGCAAGAGATCAAAAAAGATCAAGAGATCAAGAGAGAGCAAGAGATCAAGAGAGAGCAAGAGAGGGAGAGAGAGCAAGAGAGGGAGATATCAAGAGATCAAGAGTGAGAGAGAGAGATCAAGAGATCAAGAGTGAGAGAGAGAGAGAGATCAAGAGATCAAGAGTGAGAGAGAGAGAGATCAAGAGTGAGAGAGAGAGAGAGCAAGAGATCAAGAGAGAGAGAGAGCGAGCAAGAGAGAGAGAGAGCGAGCAAGAGAGAGCAAGAGATCAAGAGAGAGCAAGAGAGAGAGAGAGAGCAAGAGAGAGAGAGAGAGGGCAAGAGAGAGAGAGAGGGCAAGAGAGAGAGAGAGGGCGAGAGAGAGAGAGAGAGGGCAAGAAAGAGAGAGAAGAGAGAGAGAGCAAGAGAGAGAGAGAGCAAAAGCAACAGAGAGAGAAAGAGCAACAGAGAGAGAGAGAAAGAGCAACAGAGAGAGAGAGAGAGAGAGAGAAAGAGCAACAGAGAGAGAGCAAGAGAGAGTGAGAGAGAGCGAGAGAGAAAGACAGAGTTAGAGAGCTTTTTTGTGGTTCTGGTTTTCGGGCTATGATAAAAGAGCTGTATCTGTTATTTTTTAGATCAGAGGAAAATCCTTCTAGTTTTAAGCCATTTTATGTTGTATCCAATCCAGAGGAGTCGAATTCGTTCGTCGATTAAAAACTGTCTATCAAACTTTATATTCGTGGGGAGGCAAGTAAATATAGGCAGGTTCGATTAGTCCGTTTCATAGAATATCTACATATTTCAGGTTATTAATGTCAAACACAATATCTATTGTAAACAAAACGATCCATTAAACAGAAGCTGAGAGAGGAGGGGAGGGGTTGTTCATACCCGAAAAGAAAGGGAAGAGAGAGAGGAAATGTTTTATGTTCTAAACGTATTTTTTCAATTATTGCTGAAAAGTCGGCCGAAAACATTTTTTTTTTCACTTTATGTTTCGTTATGGATAACAATTCAGTAAATAAATTTTCATTGAAAAATAAAAATAAATGCTTGAGAGAAGGCATTTTATTTAACTATTCAGTTTTCTCAGAACTATTCATTGAAAATAATGCTCTCACGTAATAGCATACCAACCATAAATTTATGAATTAATTAGCTGTGTCGATCCGGCGTTGTTCAGGAGTCTTTACGTTCATTTTTTAATTATTTAAAAAAAAAAATGCGATTTTGAAAATTTATTTCGATGTCGTTGGATCATTAAATTATTAACTTAACCAAATTGTTATAAAACTTAAAAAACTATAACTAATTTTGTTATGGTAATGTTTTAATCTCTATGTATAAAATTATTGGACGTAACTAGTTTCCAAAACGTTCACTCATTTAAGACATAAGGTGTTACGTGTGAACACCCGGAAAAACTTGACGGAGGGAGAAAGAAAGAAAAAAAGACCCAACATTTTTTTAATTTAGAGTGGAAAGATCAGTAACGTATATAAATTTAACGTAAAATTATCCTCATTTCCAGGGCATTCTAACTTTTTAGGGCTGTAACTAATTTTTATTTACCAGTAACCCCAAGTCCAACTGGCAAGGTCGTAAAACCACACCTTATCGCTTCAAAAGTAGACCCCCCACCATTTTTTTTTTGTTAAATGCCCTAAAAATCTAGAGAATCCCGGAAATGGGGGGGGGGGTCACTTAACGTTACATTTATATGCAGAACTGATTCCCCACTCTTCATTCTAAAATAATTGTATTTTTTTCTTTCTGCTAAGTTTTTCAGTATTTTTACACGTAATCGCCTAAAAAGTAGAATCTCATAGAGAGGGGGTGATTTACTTGAGTGTGTTAATCTACAATAATACCAACACATATACACAGACACACGAGAAGTAATCACACAAATTCATAATATGAGAGAGAGAGAGAGAGAGAGAGAGAGAGAGAGAGAGATTATTTAACACACGTAAGATTTTACGAGAACAAAGTAAAAGATGTAAAGAATTAAATTAAAACAATGTTCTTTAAAAGTAAAACTTTTCATTTTCTTTTGAATCTTATTGTCTTTAGTTTGACACTTTGTAAAAATATTATTTCCCTAGTTCCAAAAAAGCTAAATTATCCAATCTGAAAACAACACTTATTTTTTTCCTGCAAAACATTTCATATAAAATTGGAAAAATAAATACATAAAATAAGCCTTAAAGTGTTTTTCTATACACACTACTCTAGTTTTACAAGGCAGGCGGGCATCAATATTTTTCTTATTTCATTAAGAGAGAGAAAAAAGAAAGAAAGAAAAGTTAAATGAAAAAGAAGTTGTAATTTGAATAATCTTGCCATGTAGTTAAATGATATAGTTTGAATGGAAAGAGAGAGAGAGAGAGAGAGAGAGAGAGAGAGAGAGAGAGAGAGAAAGAGAGAGAGAGAGAAAGAAAGAAAGAAAGAAGTGGGTGGGTTGATTGAGGTAGGGGCACTCCCGGGTAGAACCGCGTCCTCCTTCACCCATTCGGCAATTAAAGCAATGTTTGCGGTGAATAGAGAGAAAAGTGATAGTTGTGATGAAAGAACGTTTAAGTAAGAAGACAAAGACAGGGTGAGAAAGAAAAATAGAAAGTAGAGAAAGAAAAATGAAGTAAATTAAAAAATATATACAAAGAAAGAGAAAGAAAAGAAAAATAGCAATGCAATACTAAATAAGTAAAAACAAAATAAAGTCTAACATAATTTTGTTTTATTTTTAGAAAAGAGTAGAAAAAATTAGCATGAAACTAAAGTAGGGAAGGAGAGATGTGTGGGAGGTGGTGATGGAAGAGACGACGGCGAGTGGCTTTTGATGACAACGCCGCCTAGCGCCAATTTAGGAAAACAAGGGGGGATAACCCAACGTCCGAAATGCCCTTCGCTCTTCTCGCTCACAGGAGAATAAGAGTAGTAAGGGAGGAAGAGGAGAAGTAATTGAGAGAAGGTGAAAACAACACAAGTGCGGCGAAATCGCTCTCCTTCCATTAACGTTTCTCCCCCCTCTTTACAATCAATCTTAGCCACATTCGGTTACATCTAAACATACACATACCACTCTTTTCTTCTAGATCTCCCTTTCTCTATTTCTCTCTTTAACCAGTTTATTTTCTTTTTTGTTACCTTCATAAACTGCGCATCCCCACGACACATGTCCACCAGATCTCTTTCTCTCTATACATATATGTATATATGTAGCGTTATCATCTGTTTATAAACAGATTTTAAAAGGAAAGAAAATTCTCACGTGTGCAGGATAATAAAGGAGAGGGGAAAAAACGAACAACAACAACAAAAAAGATCTCCAGAAAAAAAGAAAAAGTATCCCCCCCCCCTTTTTTCATACTAGCGGCGTAATGATAAGGCGCGACTTTTTCTTGCGTTTTTGTTAATAACTGTATAAACACAACGAGAGAGCCGAACATGTCGGTGAATATTCCACCCGAATGGAAACTATTACTTGTATTCGGGCTGGTTTACATGTCTCTCACCAGTACCGGTGTTCACTCCGAAGGTAAGCAATCTTCAATCTAATAATAAACATAAAACGAAAAAACAAACATTAATCACCCCTTAATGTCCTTTACCTACTTCGAAGTCTTCTTCCCTTTCTCTCCATTCATAAATCATACAAGCACTTCTCTTTTTTACGCGCACTTTTTGGTCATCCAATTTAACTTGCATTCATTGCTCCGATTCATCGACTTTCTATGTTTATAAATATTTTCATAAAATAATACACACAACGATACATATTTTTATTCATTAAACTATATTTGTTGAATTAATTACTTTCACTTTTCACTAAATGTATTTTTTACACCGGCTATTTTTAAATGGAAGAAAACATTTTTACTTATTTAGAAATTTTATCTTGCGAAAAATATTCCGAATAATTACATTTTTGTGATAATTCTTTATAATTTATAAAACGTTTCTTTCTTTGAACTGAGTGATTTTGTACAGTGTTTAAATAAAATATTTCTCGAAAAGGTGATTTTAATTATTATATTATTATTTATCAATTAAATCATGTATTTGATAAAAAGTTAATTAGAATTGCTTTAACATTATAAAATCCTTTTTTTTAATTATAAAGAAATCTAAACATCCATCCAATCAACCGGCTTTTTAACAAATTATTTCTACTACAACTCCTATTTTTCATAGGAATTAACTACAATTTGAATCCACTATAAAAGTCACGAACGTAGATTTTATCAGTTGCAATATGCTTTTTTTTAATAAACTGTCCGCAAAATAATAAGCATTGTCTTTCACTACATTTTGTAGTAATACCCCTCTCCCATTCAAGTAACCTGACGATTGATTTATGATCAAACATGACAAAATCCGATCTCCTCAGAAGCGAAGAATTTAAATAAAAGAGAAATAATAAACATACTGACATCTAATTCCTTTCGTAGTAGTAGTACGAAGGACATGTGGAAGAAAACGAAGAAAGAACGTTCTTTGATTCTTGTCATTGTTATCAACAAATTCCACTTTTGGGGCAGAAGAAAAATTAAAGCACATTCAATATTTATTCAGTTTTAAGATTTTGGCAGAAACAAATATTTTTGATTAAAATAAATAAAAATTCGACTTTCAAAATGTAAACATTGTCACCATCAATCTCTAGGGTATACACACACACACACAAAGCCACATTGACGACACGTGTTTATTAGTGGAATATTATTACATTATCTTTTGTGTTATTGAATTGAATAATAACAATAATAATACTGTCGATGTCGTAAATTATTTATTTCAGGAAAATTTGTATATTGAGAATTAGTTCAAAACAACTTTTTAAAATAAATTCATAATTTAATGTGTATATAAAATAATATTGATGCCAGCCTTTTCCAATCTCCAGACATAAATAGAACCAAATTAAAACAGAAAACCCAAGGAGGGTGGCAGTGGGGGGTGACGAAGGATCGGTAATCCAAATTGGGGTAACATTCAATCATATTCAAACTATCTCCCTTTCTCATAATATTTCTCAGTACTAGGACTTATACTTGAGTCTTTGGAGCATACAAAGGAGTCGGTCCCAGGCATCACTAGACCGCTGCACGCCACTGATGGGGTATTTCTCATACGTTCATTGTAAAATGGACACTGACTTTAAAACCGGTGTAACTGGCATCCTTAATTTCTACGTTAAATGGAAACTACGTTTTAATTTGTAAACAAGGGAGTTTAAGTTACACCGGCTATAAAGTCAGTGTCCATGCCAAGTGAAACCCTCTCCTCGGTGCATGAACAAAAAAAATCGATAATCGTCCTCTAAACGTGGTAATAATATGCAGTTTTTTTTTGTAAATAAAATGTTAAAAAAAAAGACATAAAAACAAGTTGGCCTTTATTCCGAACCTCCGCCAACAAATTTATTTTAAACCAAAATTTAGGCAGTTTTATTTTATGTGTTGTTGACTTATTATTAATTGTACATTTATTAAAAAATAAGTTGTTCGGAACTAATTCTGAACTTAATTATATTTTCATCGCCGGAGGTAACCTTTACCTCGACATTTATTATAGTTATGTAATATTTGCGATGTAATGAACTGATGTTGTTTATTTTGCCCCCCCCCCCTTCA
This sequence comes from Sepiola atlantica, assembly GCA_963556195.1. Taxonomy (NCBI): domain Eukaryota; kingdom Metazoa; phylum Mollusca; class Cephalopoda; order Sepiida; family Sepiolidae; genus Sepiola; species Sepiola atlantica. The sequence goes on along the minus strand of OY744529.1, from coordinate 58,527,670 downwards.
AAAAATAGAACTTTAGCACATTTTGAGAATGATTTTCTTTCTTTGTCTTCCCTTACCAGGAAAATAAAAATTTAAAAAAAATATATATATAATAATCTGAATCACGAATATTCAGAATGTCTGCATTCATTCAGTTCTGATTAATTAACGACATTTATGATTGTGGGTTACAACAACGCTTATTTCTATTCTGGGTGTGTGTGTGTGTTTTTATTGAGATACATACGAAATATGGCAGTTCCAAATAAAATAACAGGCAACTTATGGATATACTTACTTAGTGAAAAATATTAGTGTACATTCTACACACAAAAAAAATATGGAAAATAAGCGAGTAGAATTTTAATAAAAAATAAAATTTATTATTCGGAGTCAACGAACTCCGAACCACAAAACCGTGTGGCGTCTTCATGTTAGAAGGAGGGATTAATCTTCTACGACGCGAATGTCGTTCGGAGTTCGTTGACTCCGAATAGTAAATTAATTACATTTTTTATTAAAATTCTACTTGTTTATTTTCCGTAATTGTTGGTGCACTGCACACTCATATTTCTTACCGATAAGTAAGTGTATCCATAAGTTTTCCTGTTATTTTATGGTGAACTGTCATATTTCGCATGTATCTCAATAAAAATAAGCATCGTATTCTGCGATGAGGAAGATGGTCATGGTTGATTATCATTATAAATTTGATGGGATTTCACCAAATTATTTTCATAGCACAGCCAATCTGAGTATTGCGACAATATACGTTTATCTGACAGTCTTTTTCGATGTGAATATTAACTTATGTAAAAAGATTACATTTTTCTAAAAATCAACTTTTCGGAATCTGAACAGATCCAATCTAAGCTGATCTTGCACACACAAAGGACACGCTATTCTTTCAGATCGAGCTCTATAACAATAATAAATAATTAAAAAGAACTTATCTTAACAGTTAAGATAAACCCCTTTTAATTATTTGTTATTGTTGCACAGAAACGTTTGTGTTTCATTACATAGAAGGAATTTGTCAGGCTAACTTTAAGCTTAACGAATTCCGAGTATTGAAACACAAACCAAATCTGGTATTTCTGTAGGAGGGGACTCATATCGACACGGATGTTTGCGATTTACGGAAATGGCCGAGCCGTCACCAAACAGGCAGTTAGGACCGACATTAAATGAAACAACTGTTTCATTTTTTTTCTGCCTTTAAATTAGCCCCCCCCCCTCCTCCCGTGTTAAGAATGGGTTTAATAATTTTCTTTAAATTAGTAAATATTTATTTTTTTAGGAAGTTTTTCAATTTTATTAATTTTTAAAAAACCCTAAACTGACCCTTTTGCATTCGTATGCTTATGTGTCGCGTGCCCCTTTTACTTTTTCGAGCTTTTCAAATCGTAAACTGCTTCGAACATTTCCGGGTTGTTCTATAAACCACATTCGGGTCGATATGGGTCTCCTATCTCTCAATCCTAGTTATTCAGACATTTTATTTACAAACAATTGTTTCTGTCCATTTCGAAAATATTTATGTTATACAAAAAAAGGCTCCAGTCAGATATGCGTATGTAATTTTGGCAATATAAATCAGTTTCAAATTATGTTATATTTACCTAAATAATATATATATATATATATATATATATATACGTGGTATTCACAGGCAAATTGTTTCTGCTCAGCAGCATTCATGTGCTTAAAGAATTCGGTGTATTTTCATTTTATTAGGTTTAGTTCAAAAGCATTCCTCAGAAAACACAAATTGTCAAAACATGACATTTTTTGCTTTGATCCGTTGCTAGTATTACTGTGATATAGTAGAGTAATTAGTAATACAGTATTACAATATTATTAATTAGTAACATGTTGAGATATACATGAGTTTAGTTAATATGACCTGAAGAAGCTGAATTTTGAATAAAATCGCAGCTGAAACATGTATGCACACATGTAGCTAATAATGTTTGTATGAATAAAAAATATACTATAACACAACTCTACCTGTTATCGAGCACTATCTTATAAACACTGGAGTTTCATTAGATTACCTACTAGGAAACAACAATCATACAATTACTAATTATATATATATATATATATATATATATATATATATATATATATAATCTTTGTAAGATTAATGAGAGAGAACCTCAGCAGAGTGCTCCATTATTAAGAAAAAATTAAAAATAAGAGCGTAGTATTTATTTTATATGTAATACAGAAGATCAGAACAACATCAGTACCATCGGTTTCAAATCAAACTTAAATTCTTAAAGAACAGAAATGTTGCTGAGCAGAAACAATTTGTGAATGACATACACACAGATATAGTTAGGTATATGAAACGTGATTTAAAAATGATTTAAATCGTCAAAAATACATACACATATCTGACTGGAGAGTCATACACTGATGAAGCCTCTTCTACCATAAATATTATCGAAATGGACAGAAACAATTGTTTGTAATTTGCTGCCCCCCCCCGTTGGATTTTAAACCGACGGTGCCGATGTTGTTCTGATCGTCTGTAATTATATATATATATATATATATATATATATATATATATATATACACACACACACACCACACACACACGAGTAGGATGTGGTTCAAGGTCTATTTAATAGGTGGTGGGTGCTCCACCGTCTTACGATCAGGATAATATAATTTATTCCCCCGTTCCCGCATTTTGAAAGGCGCAACTGAGACTGGACCGAATATCGGCACAGATGCTACCCTTCAGTTTGATCTGAGCGACCGGTAACTTATTTCTTCATGTTAAAACTCTTTAAAAAATCCAACAATTTTTAAGGAACTGCAAAAGAAAACAGGGAAATCATGCGTGAGCTGGAGGCATGGATAACAAAATAGAATATTTGACTTAGTTTCAGTGTTGTCTTTGGAACAACCATCTGTAAGAATGAAAGACCCCCCCCCCCGATTTACTTTGGTCCTTGGTGATACCATGTGACCGTATATTACAATATTTTTTCTACCATAACCAGCTCGGGGTCATACGGAATCAGATGATATAAGGTTTGCAAGTGCATCTTTGGTAGTTTCTGACTTTTACCCAGACACAAAGGAAATGTGACTTTCTTTTATATACATAATATAATACTAATAAAAATGACGCCAAAATATGTACATTTTCAGGAAAAGAAAAATCAGCCATGTTTATATTTATTTAATTTGTGCATATATTTATTTAATTTGTGCTTATATTTTCACTTTCATGACGAACAAGTCGTTTGCAAAAAAAGGTCTGTTAATTTTCTTAAAATATTCACCTTTTGAACTTTCTCAAATCAAGTTAAAAAAGTATATAAAGTCGGGTTCAGTTAGTACAATGTTTTTGTTATATATATATATATATATATATATATATATATATATATACGTGTAGTTTGGCAGCAAATTGTTAAGACAGGCTTCATTAAAATCCACGGAGTTCTGCTTTTTTGAGATTTTCCTGGTTAGTCGTTCGACTAAAAAAAAAAAAAAGCTATAAAAATGGAAGCGGAAAAAAGACCCATATTAGCTAAAATCAACCTCCTGAAGATGGACGAGACGTCCGAAAGCGCTCGAGATTTGACCCAAACTATAACGATGGGTGCTATACTGCACCAGCTACTACCACATGATCGTAAAATCGCTCGAAGAGTCGAACGACTAACCAGGAAAATCTAAACAAAGCAGAACTCCGTGGATTTTAATGAAGCCTGTCTTATATATATATATATATATATATATATATATATTAAAAATCTAATTACACAAAAAAAGCATCTATGTATCTACTGCTAAAATTTGTGATGTTTTCTTGCGTGTCAGCGTGCACACTTTTCATCTGTACGAGAATGTTTTAGATAGAGGGATGAATGGCGAATGATAAGAGAAGTGGAGATTGAAATGATTGAGAGAGTGAGAAGGGTGGGTCTATTATGACACCACAAGAGAGTTTAAATTTTTGGAAATTCCGAAGGCTTCTCAAATATTTGATTAATATATAAATACGGACTCAACGGGTCACGGGTGATCTAATTGTTAAACAAAACTTATTTGAAACAATACTTGTAATTTACACGGAATAGCTGATCCTTTTTTTCCTTTAACTTTCTTGAATCTTATCTGAATGTATCAACATGAACATATTCGGTTTCCCTGTTTCTCCAGTGGAAGTAAAAACAGCAAGTCTTTCATTCTTCGCTTATATTTTCTTTTGTTCTCGTGAATTTCAAATAATTCCCCACTTGGATTCGTTTTGATAAAGGATAGCCTTGTTTATCTATATATTGGCATCCATTCTCTCCACCACAAATATATTCTTTTTCTTTCTGAATGATTTCTGTCATAAATGAAAAACAAAAACAAGTATTTGTTAATGTTCTTAGGGGGGCATCAAGAGGATTTCAGTTCTTAGTCAACTCCGAGTATTGACGAAGAATCCAGAGTTAATCCCGAAAATTGCCGAAGCAGTTTTTTGATGAAGTTTTTTTTTTTTTCAACTATTTTTTTTTAGGGGCTAAACATTTGTAAAACTAACCTATACTAATCTTTCGCATACGTTGTGTCGCCTGTCTTTTTTCATTTTTTCGCGGCTTCCAAATCGTAAACAGCTTCGGTCATTTCCGGGATTGACTCTGGATTTTCCGCCAGTACTCCATAAGAACTAGAATCTTCTGGGTACCCATTTCTTACAAGTACGAAATATTTTTTCCTTTTAGAAGAAATTCTCGTTAAAAACTAACATTTTTTACACTGTACAGTGTACATTTTTATTTTACATTGTACAAGGTTTTCAATCGTTATGTCATTAAAATCATTAACAAAATGAGTTCTCCGTATATTTCCTTTTAATTTTTGCTTTAAATTAAAAAATGATTTAATTGTTTATTTCTTCAGAATCATTTAAATTACTCACTTGGCCTTTTGACTAAGATGAAAGTGTAGTATCTGTTCCGATGGATACTGCACCCCATAGACTGGTATTGTCTTGGCCTTTGGGGCTGGATTTACGCCGGTCTATGGGTCTGTCCTGTGCAGTTCTAGGAGGTCCACCCTCCCAGGCTTCGCCTTCCCTTTTTGGGGAGGAGTAAGTTTATTGCTTACTGCCTGAGGCGCCCCTACCGGGGAATGCCGACGGGGCTGCCCAGGCAATTTTTAATGGCCAGTGTTCACCTCTCGGGCGCTGGCTTTTCAAACTCCACTTTCCCGACCTTGGGTCACATCTTACTTGTTGGAGTAAGATAAAAACTGCCTTGTGCCTAACTCCTGGAGAGGAGTAAATCATTTTTTTTTTTTTAGTATTTCATTTTCTTTTTGCTGACATTTTTATTAAGTAGTAATTATCTGTGTAAAAACATTTTTTTAAGCTCTTTTCTGTCCTCGGTCAGTGAAGGAGAACTTTTAGACTGAGGTTATTTTAATTTTTGTTCCAATCCAGAATGCCCTTTTTCGGGGAGCTGAATTTTTCCCTACGTTAAAAACCGACCTTGTGTCTAACTTTGCCTTTGTTGGGAGGCAAGTAAATAAGTGCGAGTACACCCAAAATAAACTAAAGACATTTCAAGCTTACAGGTTGGAATCATTAGTATCAGTTCTGGTCGGTTTTAGGAGGCCACCCGCCCAGACATTATCTCCTCCTTTTGGAGGGTGGTGGTGGTTTACTGCCAATCGTCTGAGGCAGTACCGACGGGGCTCGATCATGACAATTTTTACACCCGTTCACGGTGCCCCACCCCTTTTTGGTGGTGGTGGTGTGTGTGTGGGGGGGGGGGGGGTGGATCCCCACAATAAACTTACTAACTTTTTCGATGTGGGAGGTAGGTAAACAATTAAACAAACTTCCCATTTAAACGCAATATTCTAGAAATAAAACAGATTCACGTTTTTTTTTTTTGATGAGAATGCATGTTTTTTCAAGTGTATGAATTATGGCCAAAAAGTTGAACGAAAACATACGCTGACATTTGACGTTTACGGATTGAAAACCATGTTTTATATATACTCGTTGGGTTAAATATAGGGTGGGAGTAATTTCAGGTATCGAAATGGAATTTTTAAAACTCTAATGATTTGTTTGTTATCTTGCTTGCTTGTCACCGTTCACACTTCATCTGTACATGGTGGTTTTATGATGGGAGGAAGAGGAGATAAGAGAAGTGGGCAGAGAAATTAAATGACTTGAAAGAGGCAGAAAGAGTCTATATGATATCACAGTGTATTCTGACTTTGTGAACTCCTTTGATTTTGTAAACCTTGTTAGACCCAAGGTTAAAGTAATAAAAGAAAACTATATAGTTAATAATATAATTAACAAATACTGACCCAACGGTTTATCGCCACTTTGTCTATTTTAAAGTTAAAACAAGTTAATTAAAAAAAGTTTACTTGCAATGGAATGATTACAACGTAAATACTTGTCTTTTTCGTCAAAAAGTTTTATTAGAAAATTATTTTGATTCCATAACTAAAACAAAAAAGCAATTAATATTTTTTGTTAGACCACTGGTTGCGACAAAAATATATTTAGTTGTGGTACAAAGAAAACAAAAACAAACATGTGTGCGAAGAAAACAAAAAAATATAAATATTAAACAAAAAATTATTAATAGATATATTTAGAATTTTTATCATGCCCAATTTTTATTTTATTGGACCCCCCCCCCCCACAATACAATGTAAACAGCCAAATCAGGTGATGGCCTTGCCTTACATGATCTGTTGCTGAGTAGTTTTAATAACCCTTTCGGAATTCTCCTTTGAAGAATTCTATTTATGAAATAGCCACCAAAAAATACACATTTTTTCTATACTTCGCAATGAGAAAATAATCGATGCAGATTTCATTTGAGGTTTCATTTACGTGCCATTTCTCTGAGTCATCTCTTTTTTCTACTTTTTCTTTCTAATTCTTTGATTCTATCTTTCCCGTTTTCACTTAAATTCCTGTTCAGTGTTCATTATTTTCTTTTTTCATTTCTTAAACTGAATGTAATGCTTTTTTTAAGCACTTTAATATTAAAAAAATACCATTGCTGCAAGGCCATACCTATAATATGGCTTTGCAGGCATTCATTGATTGTAAGCAATAGGTATGTCTTAGCCTTAGTAAAATAGACATTTCTGTACTCTAAAGCAAGCTTCTTGATCCAAATGACATTTGTTTAAAGTAAATGAATGTTTTGTAAACGCAATAAAGAAATGTTTTTATTTTATGATTTGTTCCTATGAATTTTGCAACTTTGTGAAAATAGAGTTCCTTAAAATTGTAATATTTGGTTTTAATCACATTTTATTTAAAATAAAAGGGAGATTGTTAAAATCATTCAAACTAAAATTATTCCAATTTCTGGAATGAACTACAGAGATGAATAGTAAATTTGACCTGTACGATTCATTTGTTAATTATTGTGCTCTATCTTCTTTTTCTAATTTAAATATATAAAGTAAAGACGTTTTCCCCCCTCACACTTTGACTATAGTAATAAAATAACTATCTGCATGATAGGCTACACATTTCTGTTCAACACCAATAGCAATTCCTTAGGCATGTTTCACGAAAAATTAATTACATTTCCATTTTGAACATAAAACATTACAATTATTCCGAGATTTCTACCTCTCCCACAACCATCTTCAAAAGAGAGGGTAGCCACGATTACCCCTCTCTATACAATTAGTCTTTACACGTAACCCATCAACACTGGGACCTTTGTTTAAAGAGAGGAAAAAATTCACAGTACCACCCGATCCATTATTCTGGAATTTTTATTCTGAAATTCTGCCTGCATGATAATTACACGTTATTCCATAACCGCATTGTATACAATGGAACACATTCGACAACAGCAATGCTGACGGGCAAGTACACTTTCGGTCGCTGAACTTTTCAATTTATTTTTACCATCTCCGTGATATATTTTTTATTGACTTAGTTTTATAAAAAAACAGCTAACATTTATTTATTAATGCCTTTACGTTGTTGTCCGTAGCATGGTAAAACTTACCCACCCTCGAGGCACCAATTAATCGAAAGGGGGAGGGACATAAAGTTAACAAAAAATATGGCGAGGTCCTAAAGCCACATTTTTTTTTCTTTTTTCTGCCAGGTTTGTCTCTATTATCGCATAAGTAGAATCTCTTATTTGGCGAGGGGGACTGAGGGTGTTAATCTATAATCACACTTTTAATATTTTTATTTATGTCTTAGCATTAAGATATTTAATTATCTAACTTAAAAGAAAGTATTGCTTCTTTTTTTTCAATTTTCCATCAAACACAACTTTTACGATTTATTTTGTTATATACTTTTAACTAATAAATATTCGTCTGCATGTGTTCATGTTTAAAAAATACAGTTCAGTGCTTCTTTTTATACCTCCCTCCCCCAAAATACAATATTCTTCTCTTAAGTTTATTTTTATTTTGTGAACATTGTGACAAAAATAAAAATTGCCGCAAACAATAAGGATTTTTCCTTCACTAACCGAGATAAGACTAAGTATAGTATAATAGACACTACACTTTAACATTATTTCTATTTTGAAACGTAACAAATAACATTAGACATATTATATAGTACGTTACAGTTTACTGATAAACAACATTTACCTCTAATAAATTAATAACCGGAAGCCACATTAAAGAGACAATCTTCTCTTTAACCAAGTCAATTTATCACCGACACTAACAGCAAAACGTAAGGTATTCCAGAATACATACGTATATCAACCAATAAAAATTTACGTGACTAAACTAGAATATACTAAAAAAAACCCTGATACTTTGTTTCTTTATTTGAGACTGCTTTTACACCCTGTTACGGGTCCACAGAGCTTCAATGACCTCAGTACTATCACTGACCAAGTTCGGAATACATTCACGGATTCATGTATTGCACATGGACTCGGATGCTACATTACAAGAATCATTTATATCTGAATATTTGAAACTTTTGTTTGCCATCATGTTCACTACATGTGCAGTATCTCATCCAAAACGACTTTGGGATACCAACTCCATGAGCACACATCAATTGTTCGGGATGGTATTGCACAACAAAAGAAAAAGCAGACTTCTGACAAACATTGTTCCACGTGGAAGTCTCGCTGATGAGCTCAATGCTTACATTAAATTGTCATTTTTGTGAAAGTACTTCAAGACTGTTACATTATTTACAAACATGTGTGTGCATCTCGATGGCAAGATTGCAAATAACTAACCATGGCAAGCGTGTTATTACTCCACGTATTGCAGTAATTGTTTCATCTGCTGTTTTACATTAACATTGTGGGGTCTGTCTTTGCGCTGGTCAATCATAAGCACCAAATAATTCAAGAGTTACAGATTTGGCAAGGAATTTCTTGAGTTATTCGACTTTCTCGAGCAACTCCAGGGCATGGGTCAGCTAGTATTCAATAAAAATTACATAATCACAATGTACTTTTCCTATTTACTTGCCTCCCCACGAGGACCAAGTTAAACACAAGATCGGTTTTTAATGTGGGGAAAATCCAGCTCCCCAAAAAGGGGCACTTTGGATTGGTTCAAAGATAAAAATTGTCTTAATCTAGAAAAACTTCTTCACTGACCGAGGACAGAATAGATTAAGTAGCATGAGAACAGATACTACACTTTGTTCCTAACCAAAAGACCAAGACTTGGTGTAAGTACAAACCTGAAATACATATAAATAAGAAAGAAATATTCTAGAAAATGTTAGTGTTCATCTCGTGTAGTAGAACCCACATTGCCTGGAAGAAAATTACCCCCCCCCCCTCAATTGAATCATCTCTTTTGAGTAACAGTTATCTTGAAATCTTTGCTTAATACTGACTAAATAGATTTGTTTACTAAAAGTTGGAAAATAATCCATAAAAATGTGCTGCAAGAATCATAATCTTTCATTTTCTAAAATTCATTTTTACGCATTTAAAGAACTGGTTAGATGTTACATTATTCATTTTTGATGATTCACGTACATCTTTCGAGGAGAAAGGCATCGTGAAGTGAGTCAATGTGAAAGATTGAGTGTATTACTGGTTCACTAAAGAAAGAAAGTGATACAGTTCTTTATTCATAGAATCTCTCTCTCTCTCTTTTTGAATGAACAGATTTAATAAAACAAATGGTTAACCTTTTCTTTTTTTTTTAATAAATCCTGCAAGTTCTTGGAATACACATTTCTTGTTGGTTTCTTTTAGCTCATTAATTTTTATATACTAACACTTGTCAAATCATAGTTTTTGTTTGCAATTTATATTAGCCATTTGTATATCAATTTTACTAAATATAATTTAAAGATACATTCAAAGCACATGTAATTGGTTGTGATGTAGCTAAAGTATGAAGACAAAATTGAGAAACATTTATTTGATTTATGAAGGGCTTAAGCTCACGCTTCTGTCTCGGTCAGTAAGGAAAAATGTATCCACTTTAACTCTTACCCGGCTAAAGTATTATCAGGAACAAACGCAATCAAAATGCATTATATTGGTGCCGATAAAATAGTTGGGAAAACTAACGAAAAGATAAGCTAGCCAGAATCAAATTGTGATATGTCAGTTATAATCTCTCAAATGTCGAGTAATTACACAATTCTATGATTTATACTAGATTGAGGAAAAAGGTTTTTATGCTGTGTTAAAATAGCAATATACACGAAAAAATTAAAATTGCTTAAAATATCTCAATAGTGGCATATATAAAAAGAGCTTGATGATCTAAGAAAGAATCTTTTTAAATTTGACTAAAAATAAGGAGTTATGACTTTTTGTGCCTTGCACGATTGGATATTTTCCCGCTTTAAGACCATATGCGTTTCGTCACATTTTTACACTCATTTTTCAGTGAAAATGTTATATCTCTGTTAAAACACAGGATTAAGCAATGAAATTTGCCATATAAGTGTATTTTTGTACAAGGAATCAGAATATGCTGCAATACCTTAAAAAATACCATGTATCCATTAAAAAAAAGTTAGAGAACTCTAAGTTGAAATCTAATACTAGGATTGTTAAAAAATAAATATATTGCAAGATTTCTTTGGCATTATTGTAGATTAACACCTTCTGCTAAATCAACCCCCTGCCTCCCCAAAATATGAGATTCTACCTTTTTTAGGCAATTACATGTTAACACCCTGAAAAACTTGGCAGAAAGAAAGAAACAAAACACTCAGACTTCGGGTTAGTGGTAGGGCTAGGGGCAATTATGTGTGAACACTCTGAAAACGTAGAAGAAAGGAAAAAAAAACAATTATTTTAGAATTTAGAGTGAGGATTACTTTCACATAAATTTAATGTAAAATAATTCACCATTTCCGAGCCATTCTAGCGTTAGGGCAGTTAACCAATTTTTTTCTATGGGAAATAAATCCTGTGCGTTTTTTTTATGGGCGTCTGCTTTTTTTTCTTTCTTTTTTAGACGATTATGCATGGTTTTAATGGGCTTTTTGTAAGATTGGGGGATTGCCACTCGGACTTAGGGTTAGTGATAAGGTTAAGGAAGTGGTTTTGTTTTGGATGGAGGTTGTCATTCGGACTTGGTGTTAGGGTTAAGGGAGTTTTGTTTAGGAGGTGGCTTGCCACTCAGATTTAAGGTTAATGGTACAACACGTTCAAGAGAAAATATTTTTAGGAGGTGGGCTTGTCACTCGAACCTAGAATTAGTGATAGAGTAATTATTTATTTCAGCTTGAAAAAATATTTTTAAAATTGCACTGAAAGGAAAGGCCAGAATGGCCAGGAAATGGGAGATCATTTTACTTTAAATTTATATGCGAAACTGATCCCCCACCCCCATTATAAATTGTAAATTATTTTTTTGTTGTCTTTTTTTTCTTTTTTCCCCCTTCAAGACTTTTAGGGTGTTCACACGTAATCGACTAAAAAGGTAGAATCTTATTTATTTTTTTTAAATTGGCGACTAGAAAGTCATTACTACTAGAAGTTCGAAAGTTGAGTGAAAACCAATATTTCTTATTTTTTATAAAAGAACCGCAAACATTAACTTTTTTATAAACAAAGTGTTTTTGTCTTTCTTTTTTTTCTTTAAAAACTCCATAAACAAATTCTACAAAAGCTTTATAAGCTTTACAAAGCTAGTTTACAGCTAGCTGCTGCTGATTGATTGTTATATCAGTAATACTAGCATCTCAAAAAGGGACAATATTTTTTCGGATCAGGTAATTTAAAATTACTACTACCTGAAGAAAAAAAATATACAATTATAGTTTTAATGCATAAAAAAGATAAAAGATTGATTTATTTACTAGTTAGGGTAAGGACAATAGTTTTAAAAAAATGTTCAATACACATCATGTTGAAGGATTATTTTTAAGATTATAAAAATAATAATGGATCAATTAATTTTGTACCCCGACAATAATTGAAATTGATAGTTTTCCTGATTGTTTTCCAAATTTCATGACGAAATTCCCCAAAGACGAATGGTACGATATCTTTAAAAGAAGGAGGAGTTAAAAAAAAAAAAACTGATGTAAATGGCCGAAAATGGTGTTAACATTTTTATGACTTTATTTGCTGAAAACTCTACAAATATATAATGCAGATTATTATTTATTAATGCGTGAAAGGACATACATTTCTGAACAAAATGGTGGTATTTTGACGACTTAAAGTGCTTTGGCTTTTAAAATATGACTATTTTAGTAGAACTACCTTGAAATCCGTGATTATCGAAACTGTTTTATAATTGGTGTTAAAATGATTTGTAAAAATCATGATTTGCATTGGGTGGAATCTTGAAGGAATCTTGCATTTTGAACTTGTGTCGAATTTTTGCACCATCAATGCTGAAACTTTATTGCGAGCAATTTGATTGAGTTTACAATAAGTTGGTTGAAATATACTCAAGTTTCAAACTTTTTCCTCAACCTAATATTGGATTAAGTTTTGTTTTATTAAAGTTAGACAAGACATATTGTATTTGGTTATTGTAGTTATAAATTAACGTGTCAACACATTGAACATGGTTTTGTCCGCCCTCATCTACCTGTAGACTGTGCTCAGTTAGATGATGTGTGGATAACAATAGTAAGCGATAATGTAACTGGTCGCTATGGGATATATGCTAGACTTAATATCATTTCACAAAGGAATGATTGTTCTCATTAGGAAGATAAGCTGTTCTGTAAACTGTAGCAGCAGTAGCTACTAGTACTATAGATTCTTATATGCAATAGTAATAAAGATATACCTGTAATATACTAATTTCAGAAATATATCGGCACCACGTGATACAAAAAGGGTCCACTGATGACATACACAGACATGAAAGAAGAAAATAGACATCCTACAAAAATAAGTCATACATGTTCAAAGTTTGGAGCCATACTAAGCAGCAGTAAAAGTTTGAAACATTGATATTTTATACAAATTTACATTTTTTGTGTTTCAGATATAAATATATCTATCATATATCACTATTTAAGTATGACATCGACCAAAGAAGAATTAGAGTTCTCACTTTCAGAGACGCGATATTATAGGTGTATATGAAGGTGCACATAATCAGCATCAAATCTGTTAATCGAGTGATTGTCCAATTTATCAGTGGATGGAAAATAATCAGTATTATCTTAGTGAAGCTTATCAGGATCATCTGATAGCAGCCTTCATTATTAATGATAATAAGCGTGTCTATTTACTTTTTTCATGTTGTTACCATTAATATGGTAACTACTATTTTAGTTAAAATGTACTGCTAGCCAACACATACAATGTATTTCATGGGCTCGTTGTTGATCAAGAAAAAAATTGTGTTTAGAATCAGTGATTGCATTTCACTTTGACCAAGAGAACATTGTCATTGTGTTCTGGAAGATTGATAATGTTTTGCTTGATCAGACAAGTCTTACTCTTTTTCATGTTAAGTTTATGTGATTATGACTCCACCTTGGTTGTGCCATATTAGTTGTATGGGGTGATTCTTTTTAGAATAAAAAATTTCCACTTGTAAAATTTTAGTCTTTCTTTACAACTTTGCACGTTTTAATATACATGGATCTTGTTGCAGGCATTCACCACTGTATGCTTGCCATATATTCGCCACTGTATGCTTGCCATATATTCCCGGCTAAGTCGATGTTCTCAGAACACTTAGCTGACTTGAAGTTATTCCATTGACCTTTTCCATAATACCTGTTAGATGTAAACCCTATTGTGCCTGTATTGAATTTATTACAGACCATATCAAGTTCTGAGCAAAAAAAACAAACAACTTTGGCGCAAACCAGGTATATGGTTTGATCTTCATAACAATTTACACATTCTATCCACATCTTATCTCATCTACTTATTATTGTTGTTAAGTAGAGGATTTATTTTTGCACTAGAGTAAAGAGTTTTTTTTTTTGTTGGTTTAATTAAAGATGAATTTTAAAGAATGTTATCTAATGTAAATACTGGCATAATTATCACTGTATTTTTTAAATAAGTTTTAAAACTTGAATATGAAGATTTATTAATTACTGGCGGTAATTCCCCGGCATTTCCCATGTGGAGATAGATTGCTGGCCGGAATTAATTTAAAATATTGTCATGTTTACAATTATTGCTTTGAAAAATAAAGTTAAAAATAACATCTGCAATATTAGGTCAAGTAAAAAAGACTGTTAGTGCTGTGGTGTTTTCTTAGAAAACAATGCAAAAACTACTTGTTAACGCTGCGTTTCTTACAGACAGCTGTAAAACGGCAAATGGCTATAACAAATTCTTTATTTATATCCTCATGTGAAAATTCTCCAGCAAACCCCACTCTCCTCAATGGTTCACCTCGGAATGTGCAGCTGCTATTGCTAAACGGTAGCAAGAATTCCGACAATTCAACCACCATAAGTCAACTGCGAACAGACAGAAATTTACAGTCAAGAAATAATTGTAAAGTAGTGATAGGTGAAGCAAAGAGAAGGTATACAGAGATAACCAAAAAACGCATTCAGTCACAGAAACTAGGTACTCACGATTTCTGGAAAATCTACAATAGTGTGGTGAACAATGGACAATCAACAATTCCCCCGCTGTCAAACAACAATGATGCTATTTGCATGGCAACTGATGAGGCTGAACTACTTGCCCAGTGTTTCGCCTTAAACTCCACTTTGTACTCAGCAAACCACTTCCTTCCTGAATTCCCAATGTGGACGGATGCCACACTTGAAAAGCTGGTCATCATCCCATCTCAAGTCAGGGACATCATAAAAAGCCTTGACACCTCCAAAGCGTGTGTGCCAGTAACAGCAATAAAGAAATGCTCTGCTGAACTGGCCCCTGTCCTCTCCAAACTCTACAACAAATACCTTGCTGAATCTTGCTTCGCTGATAGCTGGAAAATTGCCTCTGTGGTACCAGTCTTCAAGAATTCTGGAGATAGAAATGATCCTCAGAATTATCGCTCCAGTCTACTCCCGATCTTTGCTAAAATCTTAAATTTTATCCAAAACTGAGGGTGAGAGGTAAATTTTCGATTCCCATTAATATTAAGTGTAGAGTAGTTGAACACAATAAATGATGGATTTGAACTTTGCAAAGCTGATTTCGTAGTCTGCGATGGTATCCATTATGTCAATCACACACCTTACCAATCCATCATAATTTTGGGTGGTGAGTTGAAACTTTATTTGAAAATAATATCATTCAGTTTAAAAAGACGTTTTTTTTAATCCTTTTATTTGTCTTCAATGTTTTCTTTTTGTTTTTATTTGTTTTCAATATTTTACATAAATATTTAAAAGAAAACTCCAAAATTTTTCTTCAAATGATCCCACCCATCGTCACCAATATGGAAAAGAGTAAAAAGCTTTCAAACTTAAGTAGACAAAAAGAAAGTGTATCTGTCTAAAAAATCTCTTTGTACATTAACACATAATCTTAACAACTAAACGCCATAAAAAAATCATGTACATATGTTTACTCAATTCTAACCATATTTATACAATAGGTATTACATTTCTTTGCATGTTTTCCTCTCGAACTGAGCAAAATAGTCCATCTATTATACTAGTAAAAGCTGAGTGAATCAATGTTTGTTTCCTAAAGGCTTTCCTCCTATATACTTTATTGACACAAAATGCATTCTAAAATATTCTTTAGTTCTGAGATTGAGGTATGTTATGCTTATTAATTGTTACATTTTGCCATCTAATTTACGTAGTGTATTCGTACACACCGCAAACATGTATGTAAACTAGATAGCAAAATAATAAGTGAGTGTATCCTTTTGTTATACCGGAATGCCAGTTATGGCACAATGCATACGATCTTTTTGACTGTGCAACTTCAGGAAAAATGCATCAAACAACGAGCAGCACTATCAGGTTTTCGCAGACCTGATACAAGCTTTTGCCACTTAATAGAACGGTACTATGGACAATCCTCTATAAAATTGGATGCACACCAGGATTCGTCACAACTAATTCACCAGGACATGAATGCACACTTTTACTTCGGGAATGCACTCTCTGAACCAGACATTCTTGCACCAATATTGTTCTATATATATTCTGCGATGAACCTCTCCTATGCTTTTCAGAATTTTGACGTCAGTGTTCTCATACATTTCTGAAACAATTGTAGTATTTTTAACTTTGCTCGATTTAATGAAAAGTCCAAGACCTTCCAAACTCTTGTGCGGGAGCTCCTCTCTGCTTATGATGCAGACTTCCTTGTTCATACTGAAGAGGATATGCGGGTTATGATGGACCTCTTCTCTCGAACATGAACAACCAAAAAAACTAAGGTAATGCTCACCATTCCACCAGGTCAACAGTCAGTCGAACCCAATATCTATGGCAAGAAAACCAGATTGAGTCTAGTTGACTTCTTCGTATTTCTTGATGCCACTTTCTTCTAAGATGGATCTCTCGATTCTGCAATACTTCAGTAGGCTTGAAAAGCGCGTGTGGTCAGACAAGTCATTACCACCAAAACAAAGCTTAGTGTCTATGAATCCTGTGTCGTGTCTATATTCCTATATTCTGTATGAATGCCCAGTGATTGGTTAATGTGAAAAGTGTGTGGAGGCCCCTTAATGAGGCTATTTAGAAGACAAGGGAGGTAAACTAACATGATATACTTTTTTTATAATATATATATTACATTACTAATGTGCTTGTGTCCCAAAATGACAACACTTTTTTTTTTATTTCTTTAACTTAGCTACGACTTTTATAATTAAAAACACTTGAAAAAACAGTTGTCATTTTGTTTACATTATGAACAATACTAATACTCTAGTTAGCTGCTGCTGATATTCATGTTCATTCGAATTTATACTGAATTATCTCCCTTCATGTTACACGCATAAATATTGATACCTAGAGGGGGGGGGGAGACATGTTTTATTGTATATTTAACTGACGTGAACTCGTGGAAATTCAACGGTGCTTTCTACATCAATCTGTATAATTTACTGTTAATATTCCTTTTGCATTAATCTCTCAAGGTTAATACTATGAAGAAAAAATGACTTTTCTTCCATAAAAATAATTGTCAGCTAAATATTCTTCAAATCAATAAAACGAATGTAACTTTTTGAAATATATTTATTTAAAATTCTCCTGTTTTGGTTGACGTGATGATATAATTTGATTTCAGAACAATTCATTTTAAAAAGTCAGAATTGTTTACCGTAACACATCAGATTAATCACAAATTAACATCTTTGCTGATCGATCGATCTTATTTTGTTTAATGCGTGTGAAAGGTGATAACGTATATACGAATATGAAATGCTTTTGCGTATTATATATATGCCAATAAATGATGGTTTGACAAACTTTGTGAAAATAGCTTTATTTAGTTAATATGGTGTTCAACTTTCTTTAGATCTGCAAAAGTCAGAAGAAAATAAGATATTTGAACAGATAGCATTATCAACGAACAAGGAAGATTATTGAAGATTAAAGAGAAGGCAGAAAAGAAAGGAGAGAGAAGTTTACAAAAGGACTTTTATTCAACTAGCTTAAATTTGGAATTTGTGAGAAAGAGGGAGGGATTTAACTCTAGTGGTAAGGCAAGTGTGTACAAAATTACAACTGAACTAGACGAGGTGGGGGGAGGGGGGGGGAGATAAAATAAACATTGAAAAAAAAAGAAAAGAAAAATTAGATTAATATTTAAATTGAGTGTTATGAAAATATTTAGAAAGACGAAAGGACGGCGCTGCATATAGACATCTTTTGTTGTACTTGAATTTCACTTATATTCAATTTTCTTATCAAGTTATACAGTTCATCCATTTTGTTTTTTTGTTGTGAAACGATTTCGTTTTTATTCATAAATATTATGTAATGCATTTCTATTCTGAATCTTACTGTTTAATAGTATTTAGTTTATATTAAAAAATGAAAATATCAGTGTAAAGTAACAAACTAAAAAATGCTTTTAATTTTTATTTTTAAATCAAGATACTTAGAAAAAGATCAACGTTTTTGTTCTTTTTAATTCAGAAAATGTAATTCCTCCATTAAATTTTTTTTTATTCATAATTCTATTATCTACGTGCATTCTTTTGTCATTATCTATTCATTTCTATTTGGCCAAACACAACCACAAAAGGGGGTCACATTATTAGTTATTTCACTGATTCTTCACACTGACACTGAATGAAGGTTTGTCTGCCTGTTTTGAGGAATGTAACTCAAATCTAGGCCACAGCCTAGCATTCACCTGTAAATTCCAGTGTAGATAGCCATAGCAGATATTCAGGGTAGGATACCCACTCGACCTTGACCAAGGCATCCCATTTCCCTTGGTCACACAATTAACAGTGCTACCCTCCTTACTAAGAAGCAGCCACACAGCTAACTTTTTGGATTGATAAAATCTCTGCCCGTTCCTCTTTCCCTCTTATTTGAAGTAACCCAGAGAAGGCAACTCTTAATGTCCCCCCACAAAGGTCTCCATTATTTTATGAATAAATTTAGTCATCAATACCTCATTGCAAATAAATAAACCAAAAGATTTGCATGCAATTTAGATTAAAATTAAAAAAAAATATATCCTTTAGCTTATCAAAATGTATTTAAGAATGTGTTTGTTGAAAAACAAAATATTTAAAGTCAGAACGTTGTGCATTTTATTTTTCTAACAGATCACCTCATCTAAAAAAACAAAACAAAAAGAAAGCCATTTCAATATTGTTGGCATACGCTCATTTGAAAGAAATTTGATTTTAAACTAGGACAAACTTTTTGTTTCGGGGAAAACTTCACTAAATCTAGTAAGTACAAAGAATTGAAATGAAATTTTTAATATCATGTTTGAACTTGAAAATTTAATGAATAGTTTAGAATCAAACTAGATTATTAAAATAGTGGAATATTTATTCTTCTAAAAATGTCTCTATATATGTATATAAGTAAAAGATGGGAATAAAGATTGCAAATGTACAATATCTATTACGTCATCAGTTGCTCAAAACGAGGTGTTTCAAATAAAAGAAATTTATTTTTCCTTCCTTAAGCCATGGCTTTTCACAAATAAAATCTAGAGATACAAACAGATAAGTCGGTAAAGGAAATTATCAAAAGTAATTTATTTGAATAGATATAAGATAATATAAAATAAATATAAATATAAAAAATGTCCAATGCAAATAGAAGTTGGAAATATAGGGGAAAGTTCACCGATGAAGGGTCATGAAAATTGTAGTAGCAGGTCCAAAAGACGATAATTCCAATTTTTCCTGGATTTACCGTCTTTTGGACCTGCTACTTTTTCCCTATATTTCCAACTTCTTCTATTTGCATTGGACATTTTTTATATTTATTTTATATTATCTTATATCTATTCAAATAAATTACTTTTGGTAATTTCCTTTACCAACTTATCTGTTTGTATTCCTCTGACGATAAGATTTAATTCTTTGAAAAGCCATGGCTTAAGGAAGGAAAAATACATTTCTTTTATTTGAAACACCTTGTTTTGAGCAACTGATGATGTAATAGATATTGTACGTTTACAATCTTTATTCCCATCTTTTACGTGTCTATATAATTGCTATATCTCGTATATCGAGCATCAATTCTTTTATGACAGGTTTTAATTTAAAGATATATATTATATCTTTATTTTCATGTTCTTATGTTAGATATCTTTATATATTTGTATTACAGGATTCATTCTAAACTACTTACCCAATCATTATGCATTTTGGAACACAGCTTCTAGACATAAGGCATGGTAATATGGGCTATATTTACTTTAAGTTAGTTTTATGCAAAGGGGGTGGAAACCCTTCATGAAAATTTATATACCTCCAATTTTTGTGAAATCTTAACAAGAGGTATTAGACAAACTAAAAAAAATATTCCATAATTTCAGTTTCTTTGGAATATTTTAAAGGGTATAATATGGACACAATCTCTCATCCGAAAATTCAAATATTTAAGATTTGAATTGAATAGTAATTAGACACCATTAAAGCAAGATTCCCTGAATTTCAATTTCTTAAGACGCCTTAAACCTAAAATTTTAGACATTTTCTAGAATAAAAACCATGGAATGGATTTTTATCAAAATTGAAATAAAGATTCTAGACATAAGATTTAGTATTATTATATCTTGATTTTAATCTTCCTAAGAGTACATAAAAGGGGTGAAAAAATGTTTTATTTGGGCAATTAATTTTACTTGTCTAGGACGGATATTTTTTAAGTATGGTGATTAAAAGTCCAGAGTTCGAACTTCGATGTTGATGCATCAACTGTGTCTAGCCACAGTCTTCAAAAAATGAAACATGTTTTTGGATAATATATGTATATATGTTTGTGTGCATGTATGAAATTTAAGAATTATTTTCAAGTTAATTTCCTATTACCAAATCTAAAAGCATATGATTAGAAAATATATCTCTTACAAGAAAGATAATCAAAAGAAAAGCCACTTGAAGGTTACAAGTTGTGAAATATAGGATGACTATTGTTTTTAACTTAATTGTTAATCCTTACAAAATATAATACTCTCTATTTTGACGTGACACAAAGCTCAGTTACACACACACACACACATACACACGATGGCGTCACCCGAACTTCTAATTTCCATAAATTGTGTAGATTACAGAAAAAAAATAGAGGTAAAACAAAACTATGCCGAATATTGTAATTTTAAATGTTTAAATTTTTTTGGGGACAAAATTAGAGTAAAAATACTTACACCCCAGATGAAGTTCGAACACACAACCTCTGTTAGTAAGTATGGCACACTAACCAATTGAATTGAGCCACCGGGCAATTAGGGAATGCTGACGCTATTAACTCCATAATCCAGAACAAGGGATTGCTGCTGTTTTGGTGAGAGTTCTTTCTTTCTTTACTCTCTCTATTTACTTTCTCCTCTCTACCTCTTCCACCTCGCTCTCTAGTCGAATGTGGATCAGCTGTCTATAAAAAAGGAAGGGAGAGTAGTAACCAATCAAAATCCTTAAATATGATTTACTACGATTAAATTTTGAAAAATTCTGTTATAAGTGACAGTGGAAGGACTTCTGAGTGTGAGGGTGAAGCTCCTCCCCAATCCTCTATTTATGACTAATCAAAAATAAAATATGGATCAAGATTAAATATTAAAATCATTGGAAATTCATTTTATTTTCAGAACACACACCAATTTTTGCCTTATATGACTGACAAAATAGATTTAATTATGTACGTTTTTGTGAAGGAAATTATTCTTGCCAATGAAATGGGGGAACAAAACTATCTTTACATTTAAAGTAGACATAATACATTTAATAGTAATAAAATACATAATGGATGCTACAAATGTTATTTAATAATATGTTCTACAAAGATAGTGAAAAAGAAAACTAAAATTGTTTTAACAGTGACTTTTCAACTGTCGTTGCAGACATAATTTAGCAATACATCGGCATTAACTGGAACAATTTTCTGTATTTTAACATGGTGACACTTTCACATTGCATCCAGATTTCAGTAACTCCTGTGTATAAATTTTACTTACATTTGTTATGTTAAAACATTTAAGTTTTGAATCATGGAAAAAGTAAAACAACTAAACTTATCTTTTGAAATTTAACTTCTGTTTTCTTTTATGACTGTACTATGATTAAAAAAAAAATTATGACGGTTTTCATATTCTTGACATAGAATACTGTTATTTTTGTTGTATTTGATCGATACATTTAAAAATACAATTTTTATGATTAACAGAACTGTGGAGTTTTTCGCCGAAATGTTTGACTGCGATTCTTGAAATTTGTAAAAAGTTTGACTTCAACCTAATAAATCTTTTTTTTAACAGAAATAATTCATATATAATATATTTGGAGAGTAGAAATTGGACCTTGGATTTACTTTCTGCCGGCTTGTAACTTTTGCTTCTCCCTTATTTTGTCTTTTAATTCCATGAGTAGTGTTTACTGGATCGACTGTTGTTTAGAGTGGGTGGTATGTTGAGATTTTCAATCCTCTCCTAGTATACATCAACATTCAACTAACTATCCATCTCATTAACCCTTGTCGTCGAGTATTTTTTAGCCTTGATAGATGGTGACTCATTAGTAATAAAGAAAATATATAGCATCTTCATTTGAAAGAAAACTCATGTTTTTCAAGCTTCTCTCTTTTTTAATGAACAAAATCTAAGAAATAAATTACCGCACAAAAAACGACAAAAACGGATGGATGATAAAAACAGAGCTATTGAGTTGATTACCGAAATGCTCCTGAAGCAATAAATTTGCTCCAACTTCACAACCCTGTCAAATCTTTAATAACTTTCGATTTTATATCTGTTGTTTTTTCTTTTAACAAGTCACCGCATATTAAAACCAAAAGCTACTCGAGGATACAAATTAATGAGATGGATGGATTGTTAGTTTAATGATAAAGAATATTATGAGAGGATTGAAAATGATTAAAGGAATGAATACCAGTTTTATTACTTATAGAGATGGTTTATGTTTAAGTATTGGTTGACATTGGATTTGAAGACAACCATGTTGTAATTTGCAGAGAAGCAGTTCTGTTGTAATGTGTTCCACAGATGGGAAGTTCTTGGAAAGAAAGTGTTCATGAAAATTTGCCTGATGCACATGGAAGAAAAAGGAAAGTTCTTGCAGTTGTTGTAGCAAGAGTTCTTGCTATGAATATCTTGAAAAGCAGAATCAGCGATTGGAGTGCAGTCGAGCATCTCCTTGTAGAAATGGTTTGAGAATTTTTCAATATCTTGAATTTGTTGGAACTGTATCGAATGAAAGTGATCGTCTGAAGAACATAATGCATTTGGGGAGCGTTTTCTGTGTTAGTGCCATGATTGCTTACTGCGTGATGTTAGACATTTCATTATCATGTATCAAAATTATTAGTCAATTTCATCCAGAATGAAGAAAATTCCCTTTCCTCAGTCTCAAATGAAGCTTTCAAACAAACCAGTTGTTCAGTGAAATCTTTTCATACTTTATCCAGGCTCCAATGATTTATAATAATGACCTATTATACAGTTGCGTCAGGATTTTTTTTCCTCAGAAAAATTAATTTGATATCTTAACGCCTGTTCTGGATCTTGCTATGATTTTTCTCGTTTTTTTTTTTTTTGCATCCTCATTATAAATCAATCTTTTGGTGTCGATTACTCGCTTGTCCAAAAATGAATTCTTTTTGCTTTAAGAAAGGAAAATCTTTAAACAAACGCTTATGTCTGTATGTGTATGTTTATATATTTGTATGTACAGGATTCACTCCTAAACTAATTAACCGATCATTATGAATTTTGGAACACAGTTAGTCATAATATGGGCTATATTTAGTTTAATTTAGTTTTATGCAAAGAGGGGATGGAGGCCCTTTGTGAAAATTCAGATACCTCTGATTTTTGTGAAATTTTTACAATCGGTATTAGACATCAATTAATAAACGTTCCCCAAATTTAAGTTTATTTGGAGTATTTTGAAGGAGTTTTACAGGGTAAAATATTGGCACAATCTCCCATTTGAAAATTTAAATACTTAAGATTTTATTCATAGCCATTACACATCAATTAAGCAAGATTCCCGAACCTTAAACTTAAACCTTAAATTATATACATTTTCTGGAATCAAAATCATGTAATGGATTTTTATACAAAATTGGAATAAAGATTCTAGACATAAGGTTTAATATCATTATATCTTGATTTTAATCTTCATAAGGGGACATAAAAATGGTGCAAATCTGTTGTGTCGGAAATTAATTTTACCCGTCCTGAGACACGTATTCTTTTAATTCAATGCAGAACCCATTCTCCTCAGTATTGTTGTCAGATCTGGGGAGGCGCACTCTTCGTTGCCTTGACAGAGTTCAAAGTCAACTTCCATTCTGTACGACCCCTTTCTCACAGAAGAGACGTTGTTAGTCTCTCTCTACTCCATTGTTACTTTCATGGTTTGTGCTCGGCTGAGCTCCAATCTCTGGTTCCCCCTTGCTAAACATTCACAGCAAGAACTCGTATTGTTACCACAACGAAGAATAACTTTCCTTTCTCCCTCCGTGTGTGCCTAGCATCAGGCGAAATTTTAATGAAAAGAGTTTCTTCGCCGTAAGGGCTTCAACACATTGTCGCAAAACCGTTTCCATGCAGACTACAACTTAGTCGTCTTCAAATCTAGTATAAACAAATTCCTGTCATATACCGTCCCCACAAGTTACCAAACTTAGTTTATTCTATTAATAATCCTCAATCTTCTCATGATATTTTTCATCTTTCAACTAGCTATCATTCCATCTCATTAACCTTTGCCCTCGAATGGCGTTCGGCCTTGATATGTGGTGATCCTTCAGTAAAAAAGCAAACAAAAAAAAACAAAACTTTTGAACGTTTCCTATGCTTTGTAAATGATATAATTTAGTTCCTTCATCTTAACAAATTGGCATTACTTTAAGAATCATACAACAAGCAGCTCTTTTAACTGATTGCAGATGGTAATGTTTTGTAAACAACTGATAGAGTTTGAGTTTGTATGTCAATAAAAAGGCAAAGTTTTCTCTTATCTTACATTCATGTGCAGTTATTTCTTTAACATATTGCAGTGTTAAAACCTTTTGATCAAGCTTAAATGTGGAGGTAGCATATTTATTCTTACTAAGAAGATGAGTAAGTCTTGCTGGATCATTTGAGCTTCATCAAGTGTAGTGGTTACGTGTGTGGGCTCAGCATGCTGGGTTTGAGTTCTGTCAAGGCTACTGCTTCACTTTCACTAATATTTAGGAAAGGTATAGAATGTATACATTTTTCCTTCAGCTATGAATAAAATAGTAGGGTAGACTAGACTCTCATGCCTTTTTTGTGAAACTAGTCGTGAGGATAGCACCAGTCTTTCTATGCTTATCCCAGCATTGTTTCCAGTCGTCCTGGATTTCCCCTTCTACTGGACTTAAGCAATTTTAGTTGAGGAGATGTGTGGTTGGAGATTGTACAACCGTTGCTTCACTATAGACTCTCTGCATGATTACTATTAAAGGGGGTGTCTATTGTCGTTCGAGATTGAAAGGAATTCTTATACCTAACATGTAAAGTTATCTTGTGAGATTTTAAAAGTTCGATTTCAATAGCACTTAAGCTGACATATCAAACTTTGATTCTGACTAGCCAATTTTCATTTGTTATTGCTGTACCATGTTATTGCCACTATAATAACATACTTCTCTACTTAAAAAAAAAATATATATATATATAGTCCTTCCTTGACAACTTGTAATATAGAAACATTTTTCAATTATGACTGAAAAATAAAAATCAGCAAGGGGAATAACTTATTTAAAAAAATAATATAAAAAGAGTTGTCTCCCTTGCAAATAAAATTTTATTTCTTTTTCTATATAAGTTCAAAAAATGTGCAAACAAATAAAAATTAACAACTAAAAGACTTCACTGCATCATAGGTAAGGATATATATATATATATATATATATATATATATATATATATATATATATATAATATTTATAAATAAATATTAATTATTTATTACCTACAGACATCGATGTTTCATGCTAATGCAATCTTCAGTGCAGGAAGTTAATTTTCGACGGTCAGCGGGCTCGAACTCGGATCACAAATAACCACTGATTCGTAATCAAGAGCGTTCCCCCGTTGGCCACCGCGAATTAGCTAATAAGGAGGAATTTAACTTTTGTAAATACCGAGTCAGCGGGTATTTTTACAATGAACAGTGAAAGTGATCTTACAACAACAAACAGTGTTGGATCTCGCACGATATATATATATATATTATAGTATCTCCCCCCCCCCCCCCCCGCAAAAAACCAAAAAACAAACTATAATTTTTTTTTAATTCTGGTAATAGGTACAGCTGAATAAATG
Organism: Sepiola atlantica; assembly: GCA_963556195.1. NCBI lineage: Eukaryota > Metazoa > Mollusca > Cephalopoda > Sepiida > Sepiolidae > Sepiola > Sepiola atlantica. Next base: position 58,501,325 of record OY744529.1, on the reverse strand, counting down.
TAAAGGTTTTGTGGATATTGACATCCAGAGTAGATTTCAGTAGCAAAACCATTCTTTGTAACCTTTTAACCAGAATGGATCCTTTATAAAGAAAAAGTTTTACAGAGAGAAAAGAAAAAAACACACACACGCACACTTAAGATTATTTCATGCAAATGTTATAAAAGCGAGAAACTGACTGTCACCTTTAAGTCAGACATGATGAATATAAAAAGGCCATATCTGAAGAAGTGGAAAAAAATATCTTGTACGGCTGATTGTATCAGAGAGAGATAGGTGTAACCTCTCTGGGATAAAATCAAAATAATAGATACAACACAGGTGAAGAGTGAGAAAGAGAAACAGTATACATGGACTTGTCAATTAGATGTATTACTCAACCTCGTATGTATTTCAATATGGCGTGACTTCCATTGCTGAATAGGAACACTATATAGGATTTTCTTTTTTTTTTTCTAAAGAAAGGAAGATAATGATATTAAAAATTAAGAATTAAATATTAAAAAAGTATAGTATGAAATGCATTTTTTCAAATGTTCTTTATGAACCATACAAACAAAAATGATGACTAACAGAACTGTGGACGACATTTAAGTTATTGTCTGCTTTTGGGGAAAAAATAGTCTTTTCTTTTCAAAAAAGGTATATTACAAAAAAGATTGATTTATAACAGATTTACCAAAGTGTGGAAAGATGTAAAAAAAAATAATTTACAGACTGAGGGAATTTTGAAATGGTCATTTTGGTTTGATAAATTAGATTCTTAGCCCCTGTGTAGCTTAATTGCCATAAATATATTTTCATAGCTTACTACATAGCTCTACTTACGTATCGAGCACTGTTGAAGTAAATACTAAAAATTGATACATAAAAAATTATATCTCCTTATAAAATTTTATGTGGATACATGAAACTAATATATATATATATATATAAACAAAACATTTGTCTGTATCAAAACTGTAATATTTAAACTAACAACATGTATATATTAATTCAACATCTTTATCTCAACGTTTTTTTTTTTTAATAATTATGCCTGTACACTTTATATAAGCAATAGTCAATGCAAATAAAAAAAAATGTAATAACTTTAAAAACATGAAAAATAATGTATCATTTCAGAAGTAAAGGTAACAGCAAACTTTTTTAGTCTTAATTCTGAATCTGTATATTACTGATGTTATTTTCAAAAATAATATATTTATTTAAAGAAATATAAATAAAATTGTAAATAATTGATCTTGAATTGAATTACTGGAGTTTCTGCTAAATTTTCTAATGTTCACGCTTGGATATTCAGCACTGGTATTATCTTTAATTGAGCAATACTGGTTAACTATGCGAGTATTATAATGTATATATATATATATATATATATACATTTCATGCATTGTATTACGTCTTTAGAATTGTTTCACACCATTTTTTACATGTTCTGTTCCAATCATGAACATGATTCTATAAAATATTCTCAAAAAAGTGTAGTATCTGTTTTAATACTACACTAACTTTTCTGTTCTTTGTCAGTGATGAAAGAAATCCTTATAGACTGAGGCAATTAAAATTTTTGTCCTAAACCAGAGTGCCCTTTTTGCAGAGCTGAATTTTTTTAATTTAGTAATTTCTACTCGTTTAAAACGATTACTTGATCTCATCTTTTTATTTTTTTATTTCTCTGACCTTGCTTTAGTAACTATTGTCAAACAATGTATAAATGTAATATACTCATTTATTGAATGACAAATATCGAATACATTTACATGTTTCATCCATCCTAAAAGAAATTAATATTCACAATTTCTTTTAGTTTCAGCTTGTATTATTGAATGTAACTTAAAACTGGAGGATGTGTAAAAATGAGAAGATTTTGTATATACAGTTGAGATTTTAAATAAATCTAATCAAATCTAATATGATACGATTTATATAAAAATAAATATATAAAACTATTAAACAGAAATTGAAATATATTACAAATGAAAAAAATTGATATAAAAGGTGAAAATGTCCAACGTCAATAAGAATTCAGGAATGTAACAACAAATAATAGTTAACTAATAAAATGCCCATTTTTGAAACCAATATGCAAGTATCAGGAAGTTTCATCGAATGTCCTGCTGACTTGGCAGGCCGAGACTAAAGATGTTTCCACGAATAGTGGTGATGGAGAGGTGCTTGTAAAACCAAGTCAATTCACAATGGTCCCTGGCTCGAGGATCGACTGAAAGCCAGCAATATGTATGGCCCATTCGACAATATAATTGAGAGTGCTGTGTCTAGAGAATCTGCTGCCGCTCTTTCTATAAGAAAGGGTGTGGAGTCCATATACGTCGACCGGCTGACCACAACGCCACCTGTGAGCAGGGCAACGGCGAATCTAAGGCAATCGTCATCGACTAGGTTCCCAACAGCTGATGATGGCAAGGCTGTTAGCCACGCACCACTGTGTGGCAAACTTACACCTTGAAGGCAAGCCAGATGGTGTTGGTCACAGGACGTTCTTAGGGATTTGACTCTAGTCGGCATCCTGATTGTGCCCCAGCTCTGAATTACAGTTTAAATATCTCTACTTATGGAAATCTAAGAAAACATTTTAAATTCATTCTGCAGAGAATTTTTTTAGAAAATATATTCCTTAATTAAGACTTGTTATTCTACTAGCTGTACCCACCCGGTGTTGCCTGGGATGTAGTGAAGTCATTTTTATTTGTTTGACCATTTAAAAAAAACTTATACATAAAAGGAAATAAAATTTTAGTTGTAAAGGAAAACAACTATTTTATATTCTTCACTTAAAATAAGAGTTATTCCACTACAGAATGTGATTTTTCAGTGATTATTAAAAAATATTCATAATATACTTTTTCTGGGCCAGACTAGGTATTTAAAAAAAATTGTAGCAAAGTATGTTATATTGCCAATATGGTACAACAATAACAAATTAATATTTGTCAGCTTAAAGGCTATTTGGGTTTAACTTGGAAAATATGACAAGATAACTTTATAGAGATAGATAACACATTCAGTTACTATGAGTTAGTTACTTTTTGTTTGTTTAGTGTAAAAATCCTTTTATTGGAATATGGTGTTTAAAGAATAGCAGATGTTATTGAAAATACCAGTAAGATAATAAAAGATAAATTTTTATTAACCTTCTACAAAAAAATAATTGAGTATGACCTAGTTTTATTTAAAACTAGCTCTATCTACTCGCCGTTGCCCAAGAGTCTTTACTTATATTTTTTTTAATAGGATTTCGAAAGTTAAATTTAATTATTACGATATAAATTGAATTTTTAATTGAACCAAATTGTTATAAAACTATAACTGATTTTTTTATTTCTTTAATTTTCAAGTTATAAATAAAATTAAGTAAAAAGTATTTCCTTGTAATCGATGTCATGTGCCTATGCACACTTAAATAATCAAATTCTGACCCTGTAACTTCTCGTTTCTAATCCTCTCAAAGGCATTGTTTGTCGCCAACTGACAATCTCATTAACTCTTATCCTTGAGTGGCCTTTGGGCCTTGATAAGCGGTGACTCATTAGTAAAAAAAGACTAAAAAAAATAGAGCATCACATTATTAAGCAGGTTTTTCACTTTTACCTTTTTCTGTAATCTACATAATTTAAGAAAATTATGACACCGGACAAAGCCGGGTAGCCCTGTTAGTATATATAAATACTCCCCCCCCCCCACACTCCCATTTGAATAGAGACTGTAAGACCATATAAATAATTCCTGTAGAGGAAAAAAACAGATCAAACTCAAGTGATGAAAACATTTTATTTTTTAATAATAAAAAAAACAAGATTTTTTTTTTGAATTCTGACTTTTATAACTTGATACTAAAAATGTATAAGAGTATCCTTATCATAATTTGAATTAACTGCTATTTTTTTGTGCACTCAAACTTTGGGGTTTTGGGTCACTTTTTATTGACGCAAAGTCTTAAAATATTTAAACTTTTGAAACCAGGCAAAAATGTTTGTCTTTTTATTCTAGACTTTAAAAGATAAATGTTAACATTAAGTAGGAATTAAGCCATTTATAATCTGTTTCTTGAACCGACTGTAGTAAAATAGAAATTAATATGTGTGAAGGCAATTTGAAAATATTTAATATGCTTTATATATAAATTCATTTCAGTCTGAAGTATGTCATAAACTAGAAAATTCATGGAAAGTTTTTAAACAATTTCTGTCCTGTCAAATTACGACATTAAGAAGAATATATATATATCATGGAGTTGCCACTTATCAAGGCTAAAAGTCATTAAAGGATAAGGGTGAATGAGATGGATAAATTGACAGTTGAATATTATGAGGTGGTAAAATAATGAATGTAGTGAAATTATGAGGACAGTTTATAACAAGTTTTTATTTACATTTTATTTGAAGATGACTATGTTGTAGTCCTCAGGGAAGCAATCTTGTGACAACATGTTCCACAGATCGTAAGTTTTTTGAAAGAAACCGTTCATGGAAATTCTGTTTGATGTTAGGGATAGAGTAGAAAGGAAAGTCTTTTGCAGTGTTGGTAGAAGAAGGGTTCTTGCTGTGAATGTTTTACAGAGATACAGTAAAAAACAATGGAAACCCATCTCATATACATTTAAATGAAGTCTATTAAACAATAAATATTTTTTGTATATTTCATGATTAGCAACGGCCATTATTTAAAGTTCCTAATTACTTAGAAAAACAAAAACATGATAACATTAGTGCATAGATCATCTCTGAGGTGATTGTCTTTTTCTTTTGTTTTCTCAAGTCTCATCTCTCTCCTCTTTCACATTCTGTTTTTCTATCTCATTTTATTTCTTCCATTTTATATCTGGAGTTGTCATTTTAATCATCTTATCAAATACTTTATCTGTCAATTTCGGACATTTTAGAAGACAGTTCTTTTGTTTACCCTTTGTTCAACAAACATAAGAATTCTTTATTTTTTATATTTATTTGTCTATAGTATTTCATCTTTTAAAACTTCTTATATCTTTTCAGTGAACAATTAGAATTGTTTTGTTTTTTTCTCTTGCATGTCTTATCAATAAAAATGCCATATTGAATCTTTGCAATTTGGCGATAATTATAAAGTACATCTTATCTCAGTATTTAAAATATTTTTTTTATGAAAATCGCTCCAGACAAGGCATGAAGCCACTTGATGTAAGGAGCTAAAAAAATAGTATGTCAAGGTAAAAAACTAGCCAACGATAAGTGTTAGATGGATAGATTCCGACCCAGAAAACAGCAATTCTTTCCTTTGTCAGAAACATTGTTCATGGAATGTGAGGACTAAAGGACAAAATAAGTGAGACGAGAGTTATGAAGCTGCCGAAAGTAAATCCAAAGTCCACTTTCTACTCTCCTTAAATAAATAAATCCTTTTTAATATTAATAAAACTATCAGACAAGACCAAGTGTGCATATCTATCTTTCTCGCCTATATGTAACTTTGATAAATACACATTTAATTATTATTTTTATTTACTATTATACGAATATTTATTCAAAGAAAAAATAAAATAAGGGAAAACTCGAACGAATTTAAAAAAAATCTTATTTAAAAAAAAAAATTATAAACATATATTATTTTTCTTTAAAGCCTAACCCACTGGGGCAACACCGGCTAACCCTAACAGCCAGTCTTTCATGAGACCAATTAAAAACATTCGCATGATTCGAACTGTTATCGTCATCTTTGTTCTTGATATATTAACAATGTTACTCCAACTTGCTTCAAGTGTCTTTTGTCATAACCTTCGGAGTATTTTGAACTGATCCCTATAATCTGCTGGAATAGATGGATCTCATTCCGTATTCCATGTCTTTTAAGATATCTTGTATCAGTTAATTTCTTTCTTTAGTTTCACCAAGGTGAACTAACTTTTAGAGTTGGGCGGTTTTGAAATTTTGGTTTCGGTATCGGTTTTTTTCCCTTAAAACCTCGGTTTACGGTTCGGTTTTTTTGAAAAAAAATTTTTTACTATGGAAGCTATTCATTCTCTTGTGTGATGATTAGTTATTATTCAACGTTTAGTTGAATTATACCACTGTTTCGATAATTTTGTGACTGAATCATTCTCCATGATATGAATCATATAAGTTTTAAGGTGTTGACTGTTGTAATCAAAGTGCTGATACCTTTTCAACAGTTAACTCGTTAAAACAGTGACCAAAGATTCATGAAAGATTTCTGAAGAATAAAACTGAGTTTGAATATACATTCTATCTAATTCTTTAACCCATCAGAAGCTAAAATATAACTCAAAAATGCAAGAAATTAAAAAACGAAAATTTATTTAAACAAACAAAATAATTTTACAAATAAAATTAAGCACAAATGATGATGAAAATGAAATATTGTCAAAATTATTTGACAGATAAAAATTTTAATTTTTTAATAGGTGAAAATGTTTTTACTCATTTTCTTAGGTTGTGATTGAGAAAAACTAGTTTCTCAGCATGGTTAGGTTTCAGCCTACATCTCCGGTCACTAATGACAAGTCCAGCCTTACTAAATATCCGTTCACTTGCTACAGAGGTAGCTGGAATACTCAAAAGTTCTCTTGCCAGAATACAAAGATTCGGGTAGAGCCTCCCATTTTTCTTCCACCAGACAAAAGGACAGGCTGATGGGTCGATGGCTTTTCCATACAGAAATCGATCTACCTCGTTTTTAATCCGAGATATTTTTTTACCGCTGGTATCAATTTCTTTTGTTCTTGCCTGATCTTTCTTTCGGAGAAAACCCCAAAAGTCTTTTTTCCCCTTTTGGTTCACTACTTTGCTGTACTTCTGCTGGAATGTTTTCGTCCGTGTCATCGGATAGAGTCGAAAAATAAACACACCATATACTTCTCGAATTGCCGGTGTTGACTGTTGGGATGTCTGTCATTTTGTGTGCTCGAAGTTCTGTCAACTGGTGCGTGTTGGGGTTAATATTTGTTTTTAAGACAGGGATAATAAAACTTTATAGACATGCGTAAAAGACTAGTAGTACACCCGAAAACCGCGCCAAGGGAAAAGGAAGGATGGTTAAAAAAAGTAGAGATTATTAATTCACCTAAAGTCATTTTTTAAGCTTTAAGGTAATTTTAGTCATAGAATTCATGACTTGGATTAAAGTTTAATAATTAAACTTTCGAATAAATTGTCAACTCTAAATAAATACCATATTAACAATTTAGTAAAATATAAATCGTTGCATAGTCTACTTTTTGAATAACCCATTTTTGGGAGAGAAAACGGTATAGTTGAGAGATAGTTCTCTAGAAATGACAATTTATGTATGAACTGGCTTTTCAAAAGTAAACAATGAAATGCCTAATGTTTAAAATAATTTTAAAAATCCGAATAAAGTGATACTAGCATTGGCAACTACTTTTTTCTTTTTAAATGTTTATACTCGCTCGCTACTTTTCGTTTATTTACTTTTACAACAAGTATTTTTTTTAAATTTCATTTTAATAACTTATTTTTTTTAGATAACTCTGAAACATAAATAATTATTTTACAATTTTGAGTTGAATCAAATAGATTTTCGACATCATACGGAACGCGTTTGATTTTTTCTTTTTCATTTGAAAATAGTTTATGCTAAAAATACGATGTCATGTTGTCTGTCGTATTTCTCTTTTTTTCATTTGAAAATTCAAAATGTTAATGATAAACAAACTGTAAACAAAGATTTCTTCCTACAAGTCAATTAAATGTTTTTATCATATATTTGTTCAATCTGTCCTCTTACTAATATAATATTTTTTGGTAATATTCAATTTTATTCAAATCGGAAAATTTTTTCAACTGTGTTTCCTTGTATATGGTGGCTTACTGTAGTAAAAACACAATACCGAACGGTTACGGTTTAAAAAAAACAAAAACGATTCGGTATTCGGTATGGAGACGAAACCGAAAAACCGCGGTTTTTCGGTAAAACCACCCATCTCTACTAACTTTTTATATTCAGAGAATTAACTGATACTAGATCTCTCTATATAAATATTAATGTATGTATATATATTCCTTATAGAAAGAAAGGTTAGAGAATCTACTTAAACTTAAAGTGTATTTATATGTAAAATTTTCCAGGGAAGACAATGAAAGTGATCCCGAATCTCTAAGGGAGCTATTGGAGCAGCACCTCTTTTTAAACTTCAAATATATCCTATTTTGATGAAATTTAAATCATATGTATAAAATTATCTAGGGAAGACAATGGAAGTTGTATCAAATCTCTATGTATTCCTCAATGGTCCAAATCTAGGGAGTTGTGGAGGCAGAACCCCCTTAAAATTTAAATATGTATATCCGATTTTATTAAAATTTAAACCATATGTAGAAGACACTAATTCATAATTCAGAGTATTTTCCAAAATTTCAATTTCTTCCGACTATATTAGGGGATAAATGGACAGTAAAAAAAAACAAACAGAAAGTAATATAGTGTTATGGGGATAGTGAAAAAGGACAGTGTTCCTCATTAAATCCTAAGCAATGTCGCGTGTTTTTGCTAGCTTAAAATATAAGTAATGAGAGCAGTCTTCTTCAGCAGATTGACTAAAGAGTTCAGTTCAAAAATCCCCGGTTGCTGACTATGACAAAACAGCAAAGAAGACTTGAGAGTTCTAAGTCTGAAATGTTGTGAATCTAACAACTAAGACAATGATAACAAGCTGAAACTTGTAAATAACAATACTACCCCATCTTGGAAATAAAAACATTCACATTATTGGAATTTATAAGACTCATAGATTAGCTAATGTTGTTGTCTTCCCTTGTCCCTTTAAGGGTCGAATGGATTGGCCAAAATGTATATCCAATGACTGCTCCCATAGGAATCATGTGATCCAGCTCATATAAACTCAGATACTTAGGGCGTAAACTCCTTTTTCCTTTTCATTATTCTTACAACAGAAAGAGCCAGCAAATCTTGGGCCTGAAGCATGCATACTTCTTACCAGAAAACTTATTCACATAAGTTCCACGGATGCATCTGTTTGTAAACCCTCATTCTGTATATTTACCTTTTACTTTTTGTATTTCATTCTTTATTACTTGCCTAAGTGAAAATTCTCAATTAATGTACACGGTTGCTATTCCTTTTCTTTAAAAGCTGTTTTCCTAATTCAACTTTCAAGTATAATTCCTATTTTTTCTTGAATGAGAATCGAACTATTTTTCGGGAATAGAAATTCCAACAAAACTTTTAAACTAGTTGCTAATAATAATTAGTTATAATCAAATCATACCGAAAACTAAAAAAAATGGCACTTGATCCTCTTTGAGAAAACATTCAGCATTATGAGTTGAGGATCAAGTGTAAGTGGAGCAATCCAGGGAAAGAAATGGCGTTCTTCTCTACATCTCTGTAGTAGGTGACCTTTGGATCGCCCTTGACGATGGTCAATTCATTTTTACTTTAGCATTACCAATACAATACAGCATACGTGGTGCAGCTATAAAATCGTTCTTAAGAAATGTAATAATATACAGCTTGTACACTCCAATAGTTTATGTAGAAGTTCTCAGCAACCACCTAAATATTTGGTAGATACACATTTTAGAATCAAATTGACATTTACCGAAGTTGATAGGAAAATTCTCGCTCGAATGAAGCAATATTTATTAAATAGATTATCCAATCATGGACAGAACCCAGAGTATAGACTTGCCTATCTAAGCATAATGCAAACTCTCAGCCTGTCATTGTAGATATATCGATAACTGGCAATATTAGAGTGAATAGGGTAGATTTTATAGATGGGAAGGTTGGGGAAAAACTTGAGTAATTCAATGTTAAGATTGATTATGCACTAAAATTTGGCTCAGTTAAATACAATCTTTTCATAAATTCTGATGTGTAAATATAAATGTTAGTGTTTCAAAATAATGTCATCTATAGATTCGTTTTATATTGTTTAAAGACGCATATTTATCAAGGAAAAATAGTTGGAGTTTAGATAGTGATGTGTAAAATTGAATGGAAATCCAAAGTAGAACGGAATTTCTGCAGAATTTCTGAATGGGGTGATCAGGAATTTGTTGATGTCATATGTCAATAAAAGTGACAGGTAAGACACCAGTATGGACATAACATTCGCAGTGATTGCATTTCGATTAGTTCAGAGAGTGCCTACAAGTATGGCCACTTTAGGCGGCATCCTTCTTTCAACTAACGTTTGTGGTACCATCGTCCATATCTCTAATCTATTATATTTATAAAAATGTAATTTGTCTGTGTCAAAACGTCTCAATATATATTATGTTCTCTGTGGTAAAGCACCATTCTATTGTATTTAAACAATTGAGATAAGAAAATATTCATGATGTGTTGTTTATTTTAGTCTTACCTCTTGTAAAGGACATGATAAAATAATAAGTTTAGTTCCATTTAGTTGCCATACAATTATTTTATTGCTATTAACTTATTTTAATGTTTAGTTATCAGTAATTGTTAGTCAATGTATTATTACAGTGATCAGGCCAGTTCTCTACCCATTCACGGCAATTAAAACAAAATCCTTTTAGAGAACAAAGTAGTTGGTTATTATTAAAAATTAGACTACTTAGTATTTTGTTTATTTTTATAAATGAAGATAACCTTTTTGAAAATTGATTATTCAAAATTAAAACCATGTAAAAATAACATTAGAAACACATGTTCCAACATTTCTAGCGTTCCATCTCCAAGACGACTGAACAGCTTACTTTTGATACTCTGAACCTTTTCACTATGAGTAATAAAAATGAATAATGAACATAAAAATAAGTCACGATTGTTTTTTTTAGTCAAATCATATGTATTAGACATTTTTTTATTAAAAAATACAACTTTACTTTGTTCTTTATTTATTGTAGACAATCGAACTATTTTAGATCTATGCAGAGATATAAAAGCAAATTTTTAATTTTGTATCCCTACGCTGAACGTATAAATAGTTTAAGTATGTTAAAAAAAACAATATTTTCATTTGATCAGTGGCGTGTGTTTAAAGCGTTCACCTTCAGTTCTATTGCTATATTTCAGTGTTTGAATCTTATATTAGGCAATTTCTTTTTGCTATTGTCTTCCAGTTATTTCCTGACCGATATCGATCATCATCATAAACCTCAATAAGGCACTTGTTTATTTATAAGCGTTTTTATTCTAATGATTAAAAAGTTAAATTTATTTTATTGCGATTTAAAGTTAAACAAAACATAATTTTTTTATTTTGAACTGATGTGCAGAAGAGAAAGGTTTCAGAAATCCGGTGTTGACAAGTACTTCAGCTAGTAATTTAAGAATTCTAAATGAGAAAAACAATTCAATAAAACTGATAATTTCGATTCTGATAGTCCTGTGGTCAAAATACTGTTTTTTATTGATTGAGGAGCACAAATCAATGATTCAATTTATTTTACTTATAAACTTTAATTCTAGACAGAAATTACTTTTAAATTGACAGTTTGAAACGCTTAAAATCACTTTTCCCACAGAAATCTTCATGACAGCTACTTTTTTAAAAATGTGTAATAATTTTGAAGAAAATGATTGGAAATGGTGCCTCGACATTTGAAAGTGATTTTGATGCCTTTAAATTTGTGGATAGAAAGTAATTTCTGGCTGAAATCAATGTTTACGGATTAGAGTCGAGTATTATGGTTCATTTGTGTTCTTTAAGAAAGTATGTTCATTAATAATCTTAATTCATACTTTTGTCCGTGGGCTTTTGTTATACAACCATAATATAAATATTTAAATTTTGCATTTTATAAATGTTTTATTGTAAAATCTTCGATTCACCTAAAGAATGGGCATTTGCCATATATTATAGGTTAAACCGATATATTTTAGTTAAAAATCAATTAATAAAAAGTAAATAGTATTTGTCTATCAATAGTGAAGATGAAAATCAAAAAAAAAAAAAAAAGCAAAAAACATTTTTTACTAAACAATAGACAAGTCATCTTCAGAAGTCCAAAGATTAGTTTGGAGTTCAACTGGCCATATTCTATACTATATTTGTTATTTGCCCATGTCTCTAATCAAACATTTTTTAAGTAAAAAAATAGTTTATACCCGGTCCTTGAGCGGTGTTAGTACAGTACCTGGGTATGTGAATTTTCATCTTGATCTAGCTTCTACAGCTTTATAGCTAGTGTAAAGACCAATATGTGTGAACTTTTGTGGAAAGAAATATGCTACTTAGTATTTGCACGAAAGAGTAAGTAACTACGATGAATGTGTTTACATATTGGCAAATTTGCTTTGAACTCATGCTGAATACCCCCTGTGTCTACATTTTTGCGGATTATCAAAAAGAAAAGAAAAAGGCCACTTTGTTTTAAAAAACGATTATGTAATTTTTTTGTATGTTATTATGTTAATTTCTTAAAATTTATAAAACATGTATCCAATTAAAAAACGCAATCCTTTAGACTTACGTGAGATTAAAACTCCGGTATTGGCATCATAAAAACTACTGCCTATTTCTTTTTTCCTCCAATAATCACATGTTTCTATTTCCATATGAAAAAACAAACTCCAAAAACACCATAACTTTTTAATAGTAGTATATAAATTTACCTGGAATTCAATAGTGGTATTAATTTTGTCTTATATTGTAAAATAATATAATATCGAAGGTGGGGGGGGGGGGTGCGGCTAGTTTAAAGTAATTATTTAAAACATTTAGAGAATTGAATCCAATGAAAATATAAACTGTCTCCTATAAGTGGCAATAGAAGATATAGGCATTTTTGCCCATTATCTATGTTAATAATGAAGTTAGCCATAATGATCGTCTGGTTAACTCTGCAATGAAATCTCAAGATTTTTATGTAATGCATAACTGTATTAAGAAAATAATAAAAACGTTTTACTGAATAAAAAAGTAAATATTCTAATGATTATGTATCTCTCAGAGAAAAATTTACAATAAACACTTTACTATAATACAAATATTTGAAAATTACAGTTTTTGCCAGCCATTGTTATGCTTTAAAAGGAAGAAAAATTCTTCCTTATTTCATATTTTGTTTTATGTTCTAAAAGTTTCATGGTGCTTATTGTAACAAAATGGCTAAAATAATTGAGATTTATTAGCAAAGATGTTTTCTTTGGTTGAAAGTCTGTTGTTCTTCTCCTTATCCTGGTTTCTTATTGTCTATGACCTACTTTTTATGGGATCATTTCTTGACATTTTATATATATATATATATATATATATATATTTTTCATGTGTGCATACACGCATTCAGTCTGTTACCTAATATTCACTGTGTCATATATATATATATATATATAATCACCGAGCCTTTTTCTTATATTTATATTTCTGGGTCAATTGTCATACACTTGTCTCTCCATCTTGCAGCTGTTCTAATCAGTTTTGAAATCTTTTGACGCTTCTGAACAGTGTTCATATTACTATTTCCATGACTCAAGGTTGCTTCTAGATTACTTACAGTTTATAGTAAAGAAAAGATACAGATCATGAGCGGAACTACTGTCATTCACCAAAATAGTGACGATAAAATTTCTCTTTAATTCCGTGTTCTTTCCTATTTTGTAGGCTATACGAGCCTTTGTATTAGGGTAATTCCATGTCAAAGCATCCAGAAATTTTGGATTTTGAAACCCATATCCTCAGATTTTGTTGTAACTTGCACCACAGATAGACATCATAAAAACTAAGAAATCCTGAAAATTTGAGCATACAACTCCAAGCGGTTTCCGATTGAGAGCAGTTTCAGTGTCGCGTAAATCGCGAAAGATGTCGCCCAGGCGACATTTTAATAATTACATTTTCTTGAATATTTTCAGTTTGGAAAATGATGTGATGCTGAAAATTCGCACAGGTATGTTTTTCAATCCGAGGAATCCAAAAATGGCATCAGCTTTGCTCAGAAATGAAGCCTTCTATGAGATTTTATCAAATTTTGAAATTTTTTACATGTGCACCAATATGGGGCAAAAAATGATGTAGCTGATATGGTAACGGATTCTTTTCTTTTGGATATTCATTTAGACACTATGAAATACCTCTGGACCAAAAATGGTAAATAATACTTTTTTTGTTCACTCACAGTGTCTATTCAAAGTTAGGTCCTTTTTTGAGGTTTCGGAAATACCCTATTGGGGGAAGCAACTAGTTTGGATATGCGAGATCAAAATTTATATAAAATTCACATTGTAATAAGTTTTAGAAAGTAAAATTTAAAAGAGTCTCACAGTGATCAGATATTTACAATAAAAGCTGACTTCAGAACAAAAACCAGCACACGACAACATTATCTACATGGGTTATTCTCATCAATTTTAACTGAGAATAAATGTTGAATAGTTTTACTTATGACTTATAAGATAGATGAAGTTAGCACGGTTTGTGTTTATTTAATAACTGCATAGCAGTTTTTACTAAGGTAAAAAGTTTCGGGTTGTTAATACCATCCATTGTAAAATGACTGAGCGAAACATTGTCAAAATGTCAAAATGGCGCTTTGGTCCAATGTCATTAGAATCCAATGATTATGCCAATTTTGGCTACTGAACTACAATAGCTGCTTAAATATTGATCATATTTCTTGTATAACAAAGTTTTTCTTTGCCTATTATGCCTGCATTAGTTGGTGGTTAATTTTTTCAGTAAAATGTGTCCCATATGCAACGGAGCTGGATTAGTTCACCATAATGTACTGCAACAATCCTAAAATAATTCTAAATGAAAAACATTATCTATACCTAATTAAAATATATAATAGTTGTTGGTGCAATTTGTTTATTCCATTATGCAGGCAAGAAAGTTAGGCAGCACTTGATTCTTATACCAAGAAATTAGCTGTAGAAAATATAGAAGAATTTGAGGTAGGCACACATTTATGAATATTTTAAATGTTGATTTTCCTTTCAATTCACTGGAAAAATGTATATAAATCTGTTCACTAACTGCTTACTCATCCCCTGCTACCAAACTTAAGTTACCTGATTATCTCTATATATTCTATTTTATTGTTTTGTCTTCAATCCAATAGTAAACAAAAGAAAACAAGATGACTGATGAAGCTTGCTCCGTTGGTGTCGAACTCAATTTGGAATGTCACAAATTAGACTATGATCGTTTCAAAGGAATTGAGAATCTGTCAGACTTGAACAAAGACGTTGTTGAGACGTTGTTGTGGAGAGCTGGGCTCAAGGAACATAAAGGCGAGTTATCAACCATCTGCTTTCATCACAAAAATATTTTGGAAATGTGTTTGAACATAGAGCAAAGGCCTCAAAGAAGTGCCGCGGTGGATTGTTACAACATAAAAGTAAAGTCAAAGGCGTACAGCTGATATCGTTGGTGATGGCAAAAGAGCTGGAGGTGAGAGGGTACAATGTAACACCAGGATACATTCTTTGTCCTCAGTGTATGATGAAATATGTGAGACCGGATAGATGCAGACTACACCTGTGAATTTTTGCAAATCAGTTGTGTCCAAAGTGGTATGTATTAGCTGGATCTAAAGGTACCCATTCTGTTTGTGTGTGTAGCATACATCAGAATGCGAAACTTCTTGTAGACGCCATTGGTTGGGACGTCACTTACAAGGATTTGATCTCAAAACTAGTTTGTGATTCTTCAATCAAAGAATGCATGATGTACCGTTGTGAGGCATGTCCTGGCAGAGAAGCATTGCAGAAGTTCTTGGATGAAAAGCTGGTTGATGTGGATCCAGATGATTAATTTCATTTTAGTCAATGGGACACAACTGACCGTGCCACATTAAGTACTCGTACAACAACGTATGAAGAATACAAAGATTTCTTGATTGACAAAATCGACAATCTCACACGACACTCATAACAAAATGTCAAACTAGATACTTGACTAAAAAGAAAGAGAATCTTTGTTCGAATGAGGTTTTTGTCCTTGTAGACTTTGCAGAAAATTATCAATTTCTCATACACGATGAAATCCAAAGTTTTCATTGGAGCAAGGAATATTGCACCCTGCACTGCTTTACTACCGAGATTCCGATGGAACACTGAGCATATTTCATTGTGTTTTATTTCTAATGATAACACCCACGACACTGCATTCGTGTATCAAACCCAGACAATGACAGTTCACTATATTCGTGCATTATTGCCACATGTTAACAAAATGACTTACTTCAGTGATGAGTGTGGGGGGTCAATATAAAAATTATAAAAACTTCATAAATTTTTCTGCATAAACAGGACTTTGGGATTGATGCAGAGTGGGTTTTCTTTGCTACAAGCTATGGAAAATCCCCTTGTGATGGAATCGGTGGTTCAGTAAAACGGCATGTGGCTAAACGGTCGCTTCAGCGTCCTCTGAATAATCAAATCTTGGATTATAAAGCCATGCTAGAAGTCTGCCTGGAGATGTCTGCAATCAAGTTCTTTGATATTAGTATGGAAACTATGGAGGAGGTGAGAAAGTTTCTTGAGGCAAGATTTGCCAGGGGAAACACAGTACCAGGAAGCAGAAGCAGCCACCATATTTAACCTGTGTTTATAATTCTTTCTGGTGGATTGGCATTGTAAATGAAATTAATGCAGAGGAAGGTGATGTAACCGTCAAGTTCATGCACCCTCATGGACCACGCAAGACATTCAATTGGTCGCAAATTGATGATACATGGTTTGTTCCAATCAAGAAAATTTTTTGTGTCGTCTCGCCAACAACATATACAGGAAGAACATACAAGATAACTGATGAGGAGTATGAAAAAACGATTTCTGCATTTCAGTGGCATAAAGAAAATAACAGTATGTAGATAATGTTGTTGTATGGTGATTTTTGTTGTGAAGTCCGCTTTTATTGTAAATATCTGATCACTGTGTGGCTGTATTGCCTTTTACTATTTAACTTTTACTTTCTAAAACTTATTTCAATGTGAATTTTATATAAATTTAGATGAACGGTCCCTCAAACTTCATCTCACATACCCAAACTAGTTGCTTCCCCCAATAAGGTATTTCTGAATCCTCGGAAAAAGACCTAAATTTGAATAGACACTGTGAGTGAACAACAAAAGTATTATTTACCATTTTTGGTCCAGAGGTACTTCATAGTGTCTAAATGAATATCCAAAAAGAAAAGAATCCGTTACCATATCAGCTACATCATTTTTTGCTCTATATTGGTGCACATGTAAAAAATTTCAAAATTTGATAAAATCTCATAGAAGGCTTCATTTCTGAGCAAAGCTGATGCCATTTTTGGATTCCTCGGGTTGAAAAACATACCTGTGTGAATTTTTAGTGTCACATCATGTTCCAAACTGAAAATATTCAAGAAAATGTAATTATTAAAATGTCGCCTGGGCGACATCTTGCGCAATTTACGCAAAACGGAAACTGCTCTAAATCGGAAACCGCTTGGAGTTGCATGCTCAAATTTTCAGGATTTCTTAGTTTTTATGATGTCCATCTGTGGTGCAAGTTACAATAAAATCTGAGGACATGGGTTTCAAGCCCTCGATGATGTGACATGAAATAACCCATTATCTATTAAGTTAGTATTTTAAAATGTATAAATATAAGTTGTTTTTGATTTCATGCATATTTTCAGTGAAGATTATCTTGCAGTAAAAACAAAAGTTGTCTTGAAAATGATCAAATCTCATTTCTGTTATCAATTAATTAAAAAAAAGTTCTATCTTTCTTTAAAATATTTTTTTGCAATTCCTTAGCATATTGTAGCAGTGTGTTAACATTGCCACCGGCACAAAAAACAAGGTATTTATTCGCGAGTCCAAAATAGACCATTGAAAATTTGCACAGCCTGAGTTGGACCGTTTAAAATTTGCACAGCCCGAGTTGGACCGTTTAAAATTTGCACAGCCCGAGTTGGACCGTTTAAAATTTGCACAGCCCGAGTTGGACCGTTTAAAATTTGCACAGCCCGAGTTGGACCGTTTAAAATTTGCACAGCCCGAGTTGGACCGTTTAAAATTTGCACAGCCCGAGTTGGACCGTTTAAAATTTGCACAGCCCGAGTTGGACCGTTTAAAATTTGCACAGCCCGAGTTGGACCGTTTAAAATTTGCACAGCCCGAGTTGGACCGTTTAAAATTTGCACAGCCCGAGTTGGACCGTTTAAAATTTGCACAGCTCGAGTTGGACCGTTTAAAATTTGCACAGCCCGAGTTGGACCGTTTAAAATTTGCACAGCCCGAGTTGGACCGTTTAAAATTTGCACAGCCCGAGTTGGACCGTTTAAAATTTGCACAGCCCGAGTTGGACCGTTTAAAATTTGCACAGCCCGAGTTGGACCGTTTAAAATTTGCACAGCCCGAGTTGGACCGTTTAAAATTTGCACAGCCCGAGTTGGACCGTTTAAAATTTGCACAGCCCGAGTTGGACCGTTTAAAATTTGCACAGCCCGAGTTGGACCGTTTAAAATTGGCACAGCCCGAGTTGGACCGTTTAAAATTGGCACAGCCCGAGTTGGACCGTTTAAAATTGGCACAGCCCGAGTTGGACCGTTTAAAATTTGCACAGCCCGAGTTGGACCGTTTAAAATTTGCACAGCCCGAGTTGGACCGTTTAAAATTGGCACAGCCCGAGTGGGACCGTTTAAAATTGGCACAGCCCGAGTGGGACCGTTTAAAATTGGCACAGCCCGAGTGGGACCGTTTAAAATTTGCACAGCCCGAGTTGGACCGTTTAAAATTTGCACAGCCCGAGTTGGACCGTTTAAAATTTGCACAGCCCGAGTTGGACCGTTTAAAATTGGCACAGCCCGAGTTGGACCGTTTAAAATTTGCACAGCCCGAGTTGGACCGTTTAAAATTGGCACAGCCCGAGTTGGACCGTTTAAAATTTGCACAGCCCGAGTTGGACCGTTTAAAATTTGCACAGCCCGAGTTGGACCGTTTAAAATTTGCACAGCCCGAGTTGGACCGTTTAAAATTTGCACAGCCCGAGTTGGACCGTTTAAAATTTGCACAGCCCGAGTTGGACCGTTTAAAATTTGCACAGCCCGAGTTGGACCGTTTAAAATTTGCACAGCCCGAGTTGGACCGTTTAAAATTTGCACAGCCCGAGTTGGACCGTTTAAAATTGGCACAGTCCGAGTTGGACCGTTTAAAATTTGCACAGCCCGAGTTGGACCGTTTAAAATTGGCACAGCCCGAGTTGGACCGTTTAAAATTTGCACAGCCCGAGTTGGACCGTTTAAAATTGGCACAGCCCGAGTGGGACCGTTTAAAATTGGCACAGCCCGAGTGGGACCGTTTAAAATTTGCACAGCCCGAGTTGGACCGTTTAAAATTTGCACAGCCCGAGTTGGACCGTTTAAAATTTGCACAGCCCGAGTTGGACCGTTTAAAATTTGCACAGCCCGAGTTGGACCGTTTAAAATTTGCACAGCCCGAGTTGGACCGTTTAAAATTGGCACAGCCCGAGTTGGACCGTTTAAAATTGGCACAGCCTGAGTTCCCGTTTAAAATTTGCACAGCCTGAGTTGGACCGTTTAAAATTGGCACAGCCCGAGTTGGACCGTTTAAAATTTGCACAGCCTGAGAAGTATTTGAGCTACAGACTCCACAGCCCTACCTTTAAGACTCCATATTTAAAAATTTTGATCATACCTCCATAGCAGAATGAGTAGATCAAACTGGAGTGGTAAAACCTTTAAGAATTTTGACTCTTTAGTACTAAAAGAAAAATCATTGTAATAATATTAAAAAAAATTATTTTAATATAAATATTTATTGACTACAATCAAGATTTAGCTCAGTTTTCAGCTGCCTTTCTTAGTTTTTGTAATTTTTAACTGTGTTAATGAATTATTTAACATTTTGGGGGACATTATTAACAAGAATCCTATGCTAGTGTTCATATCATAATGTCTAACTTGAATTAATAATTCTACTAATGCATTTTCATCATATCAGTTATGCAGTAGACATATTTAATGAGTAAATTTTCTGTATTTTCCCAATTATTTTATCAAGGAAAATTGTATGAATAATTGTTTTCTACGGTGGTTTTGCAGCTTTTTATAATAACCCGATAGCACTTGATTCACGTTTTATTGTTAGACTAACACGGCTCCCTGTATTGCCCAGGAATTGGGGTGGTGAATACTGTTTAAAGCATGACAACACTAACAGTCAATTTGTTATTGTCATCAGTGCAAGTTAAATTATATGTAAAAAATAAAACAACAAATGAACATGTTCAAAATCTTATTTTTATGTTTACTTATCAATAACTTCATGGAACAATATTCCTTTTAATTTCATAAGTTAATTTCTAGGGCAAAACTTCCTTTTTTCTTTTCATATGTTTATTTTCACGTTTTTTTTGCACTGAATAAAAATAAATAAATATTTATAAGATCATTTCTTAGCAAAATCTTAATATTTAATTTGATTAACATGTTATACAAGTCATATTCTTTTTAGCTATATTGATTTATTTGAAAAGAAAATCATATTTTTGAGCAATGTATTCAATGGTATTTTGTATTGGTAACCTCTAACAATTTATCAAGGAAATGTAAAACGAATTATTGGGCTGAGTTAGGGGTACAATTGTCAATTTTTGTAGGGTGATATGTGAATTAATGGTAGAAAATATTCCAATTACATTTTCTTATAAAATAATCCATGGGACACATTCATTAATGATCTTACAGGGAATCCGGTGGTGAGGCCCCAATTTGGGAGCTTTGGGGATTGTGAAGTAAGCCATAAGTTACCATTACTCCAAGGTCCACTCTGACCCGGAGTGGTAGTACCTGGCATGGTTCCATTTATGGATTATATCGTTTACAGACTATTCGTTTACAAAATATACGCCTACAAAAGAAAATAATCTACATGTTAATCATATACAAAACATGCATGTACGATTTTGGCATAAAATGACCAACGATGCTTGCTAAGATATAAAACCAAACCAACATTCATTAATGAAAATTGATGAAAATTTTATTCAACTTGCATATTTCTGATTTTTTAGATAAAGAAAAAAAAAATTGGCGTTGTTAAAAAATTTGAGATGTTCACTGGCATAAATTTACATGTATTTACAAATTTAGTGTTAAATTGTTAAGTTGTTTCCTATTTATTAGGTAGGACCGTGAAAAAAAGTTAGGTGATAATTATTAAATGTAACTTATTATAAAATAAAACTATATTAATATTCAGTTGCAAATCACACATTTTTCAGCACATTTTAGAATGACCGTAATTCAGTCTGTCGAGTTACAATGTACTGTATTTAATTAAAACTAAACTGGAATCTTGCCATATGTGATTTTCATGGCAGTTTTCACATTACCTCATGAACAGGAGAATCGTTTTACTTATTTGAATATTTCTTAGTTTAAAAAGTATTTGGATCTGTATTACCTACTTAAGCATTTTTTTTTTTTTACCTTTTTGGGTCAAGGTTAGTGGGGAGATTTTGATATAAGCTTTGCTAAATGGTAAGGTACTGCTTTGTACTCATTAATTAGTTAGAAAATGACTGACAAAATAATTAGTATTTATCAGCCATAAAAATATTTTCATTTGAGCAGAAACTAAGAAGCTACAACAATATTATCATATAGTTGCAAATAACCAACATTTTCTTCCATTAACACTTATAAATCAGAATATTTGATATTTCAATTCATACGTTTGTGTAACGCTGCATGTGTTGGAGCCCCTCCTCCAACATGCGGCCGCCATATTAAATATGTTGCGTTATTGTGCATAACGGAAGGTCAGAATATAAAGGGAAAAAGAAAGCGATAAAAAATAGCGATATTAAAGGAACAATTGCATTTACATAAGACCAGCATAAGAGGGGCATAATACATCATACATAAAGAAGGGGTGAAAATAACAAACGTAATTACTAATGTTAGAGTCCATGTTAAAAATCTCTAAATACAAGTGAAATAACATGGATTGTCAGGGTAAACAGATTATAGAGAATGCATGGGCTATGTAAAGTAAATGTGACTTATTTCATAATATCTGAGAACCATTCTGATAACGAATGCTGTGGCCAGTAGAAAAGGAGCCATACTGCAATGGCTAGCTGTCTAAACTGCAACCAGAAGTGAGATCTGATGACAGCTGTATGAAAACCACATCAAAACATTTCCACCCAGCTTGAGCCTGCAGCCAAGAATGAGGGTAAACTTTGATTTCAATCTTGCACTTTTGTAGTGCAAGTCTTTTGCTTGAATGAAGCAATATTTATATAATAATTATCCACTCATGAACCCAGAGAATAGACTTGCCCATCTAAGTATGATTGAACATCTCAGCCTGCTTATAAACCAACTTTCTGGGCTTCTATCTCAGTTTATTTAGTTCTTGCTGAATTGGTCAAACAGCTGAGCACTGCCTACTAAATTCAATACTTAGTCTGGCCCAGACAATCTATGCTATGAAACATTTTAAAATAATCACCGAAAAATCACATTCTGCAAGGGGAACAACTCCTATTTTATGTGAAGAACATTAAAATAGTTGTCTATACATAATGGAACGTCTCAGTCTTTTATAAAACAACTTTCTTGGCTTCTGTCCCAGTTTATCTAATTCTAGCTTGACTGGTCAGACAGCTGAGCATCGTCTACCAAATTCAATACTAATCACGATAATAACTCACCTGATTAATTGATTTCTTTTTCGGATGTATGTTACACCTAGTAATTATTTAATAAAATACTTTCTCACCTGTAGTTTATTTTTGCTTATTATTTCAATTAGTTTAATTTACACAATAAGGTGATACATTTGTTTTTTTTTGCTCAGCTCAGGGAAAAATATTCATCATACCATGTTCATTTTTATGTTAGTAATCTTTTGGGAGACTTATTGCTGCATATATCAACCGTATCAAAATTACAATTTAATTTCAATAAAATTGAGTGTATTGGATTTACCTACCTGGTGTTGTCTGGGAGTCTTTTTTGTTTCTATTTTTGTTTTGCTTTTCTTAAAATAGAAAAATACTTCCTGTGTTTTTTTGGTTTATTTATTTATTTAAACAAATTTTTTTTAATTAGGATTTTGAAATTAATTTTTCTTTTTAGGTAACTATTTTAAATAAATTATTAATTCTTTTTAATTTTTTTAACATAGTTCACCCCCAAACAAGGCAAGCCACCACTGTATACGTAAGGGGCTACTGAGAAAAAGGGTGAAAGTTTTTTTGGGGGTCAACCTAAATTGGGAGCTGTGCAGCGAGATGTCTATTTACATTAGTCTTAAATTTCTGCATGTCAGTACCGTCAGAAGAGCAGGGAGGGAGTTCCAGAATCCAGCAGCATGAGGAAAGAAGTTTTTTGGAGTAGAAAGCTCTTCGGTATCTGGAGACCACAACAGTGAATGGATGGGATTTGGCAGATTGTCGGGTTGGTAGTGAATTTACGTGGTGGGGGCACCAGGGCAGCAAGTTCATCAGAGCACAATCCATTGAAGTACTTGTAGATTAGGCACAAGAAAGCAACATTGTGGCGATGAGACAGGGGCTGGAGCTTGATGGATAGTGAGGGACCTATTAAGTT
Source organism: Sepiola atlantica (assembly GCA_963556195.1). Classification (NCBI taxonomy): domain Eukaryota; kingdom Metazoa; phylum Mollusca; class Cephalopoda; order Sepiida; family Sepiolidae; genus Sepiola; species Sepiola atlantica. Next base: position 58,477,792 of record OY744529.1, on the reverse strand, counting down.
GGCGACTCTTATTTGGACCTTGTCTAAGAGGGAGAGACTAGTGGATAATGCATCAGCCCAGATGTGGCAACAATATATGCATGGGCGGATGGTGGCTTTGTAGAGATATAGGATAATGTCAGGTGTGAGAAGTTTACTAGCTCGGTAGAGGGAGCCCACCTTCTTTGCAGCAGCCCTGGCAATGTCTTCAATGTATTAATTCCAATTCATGTTGTCTGTGAAAGTTAGGTCGAGAAGTTTGAATGATGAACTCTCAGGTAGGGTGTTATTTGCCATGACAATCGGTGGTTGAAGAGGTTTCTTGTACTTATTGAAGGAAAGTAGCTTTGTCTTTGCGGCATTAAAAGTTACCATCTATTTTTTACCCCAATCAACTACAAACTGGAGGTCATTTTCTAAGGATTCAGCCATTGCCTCAGATATGTGTGCATCCGTTTTGCCCACATGACGAGAGTAGAGCGTGGTGTAGTCAGCAAATATTCCTATCTCAGTCTCAATATCGTCAGGGAGGTCATTTATGAAGATCAGGAACAGTAGAGGTCCAAGGATGGATCCCTGGGGTACACCAGCATTTATGTCATGTTGCTTAGATGACCAGCCATCGAGGACAATCTGGATCTTTTTGTTAGGAAGGATTTAATTATACTAAATATTTGTTCTGTAATACCATATGAGTGCAGTTTTAGGAGAAGCCCTTCATGCCAGACCTTGTGAAAGGCGTTGGATATATCAAGCGCTACCGCCCTAGCTTCACTTCCTTGTCCAGTGTATGATATATGCGTTCAGAGATGACCGTTAGGATATCTGCGGTAGATTGTGCTCGTCTAAATCCGTATTGATGATCAGAAAGAAGTTTAGCATTAACTCGGTGCCGGACTATAGCTAGATTGATTAATGATTCAAAGATTTTAGCAAAGATCGGGAGTAGACTGATTGAGCAGTAATTTAGAGGATCAGTTCTATCTCCAGAATTCTTGAAGACTGGTACCACAGAGGCAATTTTCCAACTATCAGGGAAACAAGATTCAGCAAGGCATTTGTTGTATAGTTTGGAGAGGATAGGGGCCAGCTCAGCAGAGCATTTCTTTATTACTATTACTGGTATAAGATCAGGCAGACCCACAGGCTTTGGAGGTGTCAAGGTTTTTTATGATATCTTTGACCTGAGATGGGGTGATGACCAGGTTCTCAAGTGTGGCTTCAGTCCGTAATGGGAATTTAGGGCGGAAGTGGTTTGCTGAGTCCAAAGTGGAGTTTAAGGCGAAACGCTGGGCAAGTAGTTCTGCCTTATCAGTTGCCGTGCAAACATCGTTGTGATACTCATATTTTATATTTTACTTATTCTTATTTACACACACACAATATCTGATCAGATAATTCTCCACTAAAAATTGCTAAAGAGCAATCTGTATTTATTTGTGTAATTATATAATATCTATATACATATATACATATATATATATATATATATATATATATATATATATAATTACCTACAGTCTTACAGAATATATAATATGAATACAGATAAAATTCTCTTAAATATTTTATCAGATAAATAACAAAATATTTTAATATAGAAATCTGCATCAACAATTGACTAAGATCAAAATGTAGTATCTGTTCTGAGACTACACTGTTTTCGGTTGGTAAAGGATAAATCCTTTTAGATTCTAGACAATTTTGAAGGGGAGTTAGATTTTCCCCACATTAAAATCCGACCCTGTGTTTAACTCTGTCTTCGTGGTTATCAAGTAAATAGGGACAGTTTCAGTCTATTTTTTCCCACACTTTCTTTTGCTTTTGAGAAACATGAAAAGTTTACTTTTAATAAATATAGATCGTTTCAATGTTGTCTTTCATTTTAGTGTTGCTTTTTCAAGTACAAAATTGTTCAAATTTTTATATTCAAATAGTTTGCTTTTCTTTTTTAACAATGTGTTCTTTTGTTTTAAATGAGGATTATGAAACCAACCTTATTAGACGTGAGCAACCAACTTGATGGGAGTTCATCTAACAAACATTTTTATGGATTAATTGTGATGACTACTTGCCTCATTAAAACAAACGTTAGCCTAAAAAGTGATCTATAACCTCGCTTTTTAAAGCGAGTATTCTTTCTCAACAAACGTTTGAAATCTCACCAATGAAATAAAAACATAAGCGTCATCAATAGACAAAGAGGTTACTTTCAACAGAGACAGATTTCGGGTACAACTTATACAACAACAATGTTACTTGTCATCAGTGGAAACGCAAAATATCAGCAGCTTTATTTAAAAGGGAGCAAACAAGTCCATGTTTTCAAGATAATAATTCAAACAAAGGCCTACAAAGAAACAAAAAACAAAACAATACTTCATACGCATTACAATCTCTCTTTATAAAATTATCTCATCAAATATCAAATGTGCGTAAATACGAATAGGGGTGATTTGTAAAAATTAAAATATAACAATCGATTAATTTATTTAAAACTAGTGTACAACCATTAAAAATGACAAGAAATGAACTTTGCCAATGTTCGCACTAATATTCATATAAAATAACGTCTAAATTGGTAAAGTTGAAAGACAGACAACGTCTCAAACTGGAAAGTGAAAAAAAGTTTAGTTTTATATTTCATATAAATATTGGTGCGAACACTAACAAAGCACAATTTTTTTTCCCGTAGCTTTCAACAGAGAGTGTACACTTGTATAACATATTATGTATATATATTTTCAGTATTTACTTTAACAGTGCTCAATATGTTAGGAGAGCAATTAGCTTGATGATTTTCCCCAGGAATGAAACAAACGTTTGTGTAGCTTACTTGTCATAAGTACATTTTCATTATATATATATATATATGAGAGCAAGGAATTTGAATTGACAGCTCAACATTAAAACAAATGACGCCAGATGTTAAAAACAGTTAAGATAATAAAGAAAAAGGAAAGAACGTATACATCGGTGTAGAAAGCAGAAAAGAAAAAGAAAATGAAAATATTTATCCGGCAGATTTTTACTTGCTAACTTTTATTCAATGGATGCTATACATTATTTTGTTCATCTACAGGTACCTTCGGTTTCATGGAAACATTAGAAACTTAACCCGCAGGGTTAAAGGTACCAAATGTTATGTCTATTTAATAAAAATTAATATCCTCTTGTACAAGTAATTGAACACTCTTGTTATTTCTCCTAACACTAAATTACACAAATATATATAGGTTATTTTTGGCTTACATAGAAAAGTCAAGGTTTCGGTCGATGTTACTTACTCAGAGCCACTATCTGATTTAACTGTCACATAGGCCAACACCTTGACTTATCAATGTAAGCTAAAAACAACCCATATATATATATATATATATATATATATATATATATATATACATACATACACACACACACACAAGCTCTACTAATAACTACTTTAGTATTGGGCACTTTTGGAATGGATGTATTACAGACTTATTAGGTAATAAGCCTAAGCTCATCCAATATATAAATATATATGTATGAATGAAGAAAATAATGGTTTTAAAATCTGACAGTATAATTTTAGAGTATGTTTTGCTTTTTAAAGGAAACCCATGTTTTGCATAGACAAATTCTCTATTATATAAACTGATAACAGAAACAACAAAGAGGAAGGTGATGAACGACATTAATGGTGCAGTAGAATCAGCATTTGTCATTTGGTTTAAAATAGCAGTCATGGAATAAGGTAGTACCATAAAATGGGTTAAAACAAAACTGACATGCAAGTCTATTGAGTTATATTCCGGGAAATAACGACATCTATCCCGGCAAAGCCTTTAAATACAGAAAGTGAGATTACTGGAACAAATTTTATTGACTGATGCCGAGCGTCCATATCACTGTCGGTTTTTCTGTCAAGCCATTTAGTCTGAATTGTTTATATGGTGCATAGTATGAAGTCGCATTTTTCATAAGAATAGCTTGGGTTGCTGGTGGAACGGGTCTGATGATGTAAAACTCAAAACCTACAGTGAAACAAATTCTTCACTGATGACCAACCTCGGAGCAGAGCATATGCGAAATGTATTTTACTATACAAGACTGCAATATAAAAATGTATATTCAGATTTGAAACCCATTTATGTGTTGTGTGTGTAAGAAAAAGAAAAGGGTAATTCTCCTTGAACAATGCCTTTGTTTCCTTATTTACAAAGACATAAGTCATGAGATTCAGAAAAGAAGTGATTGAGAAGAAATATTCATTTACCCATAAGCAAAGGGATTTGGTGAATCATTTAAAAAGTCGAATTAATAAATTATAGAAATTTTTTATTTTTTACTTCTTTTTAAAATTTTGGTTGTTAATTATATTTACAAGACCTTTTGTTTTAGGGCATGGGTATTATTGCAATACTTAATTAAATTTTGAGAAATGGAAATATATTTTCCACAGAGCATGGCATTGGAGGTTCTTTTGTATCTTCAGGCAGTTTCGTTTCTCCAGTCTCGTTATTTACATGAAACAAGTACTGGTAGGAAAACTCTACCCCCCCCCCCGAACTGAAAATGCTACGCCCACCCAAATTAGCAACGATTCCACCATTTCACAAATATCTAAAAGTACACTCATTAATTATTCCCCAAAATACAACACTTTTCTTTTTCTTACATTGTGATTATTCAAGAAGTAGTGATTGTAAGGGGAGCCAACTCATGCCTTACTCTTGTAAAAAAATAATTTCACTAAAAATGAATGGATTCAATATACTTATTTAATTCTTTTAAATTAAGAATGACCATCGTGAAAGATTGCCATAATTTGATTCCGAGATTCATCTGAACAGATTTTCGAATTTGCGTGACTGTCAAAAGGTCTTTTAATAAATTGATTAGCAATTACAATTTATTCATTTTACACTTATACTTAGGATTTGATTTTTAATTCCTACATTTTATTTTGTTTTCATTAAATACTTTATAATGGCTATAATTCAAATCAATTACATCTACGTTATGTTTGTTTGCAATAATCTAACATTTTTTGTTACATTGCCATTCACTGTTATATTTGATAGAACTGTTAAATAACCGACAAATTGTAAACTTTATCAATAAGGAAAACAATAATAAAGAGCTAGAAACAAATTTGAGTAAAAAAATATTAAAAAATATGCTTAAAAAATATCTCCAAAGTTCATATACAAAAGCTAGATTTTTTTATTCATAAGTGTTTTCAAAAACATTTTCTTAAAAAATAATTTTTATTGTAACTCTTTATTGGAGTTCTTTTTTGCTTAATGTTGTGAAATTAAACTTGGTGATTTTTTAAAATAAAATTTAACTAAGAAAAACAAAGCTGAATCTAACCATTTTATCTGCTGGTTTTATTTTTTTTAAACATTAAAATAAGACTTATAATTATTAAAATGGTAGTGTTTCACTAAAAACAGTTAATTTTTCCCTAAAACTAAATTTAGTATTTCATTTTAAACTATTTTAGTTACCTTGATTTGACCAAAAATATTTGCATAGAATTGCTGTTTTTTATCTAATTATATATATATATATATATATATATATATAAACAGTCTACGAGAAAGTAAAAGAAACACTTGGATCAAACAGCAAACTGGCGTAAACAACATCATCACCACCATATGAACGGCTAAACATAGATGGGCAGGGCACCTTTTGAGATATAGAAACAACAGGGGGACACTTAGAGCAACAGAATGGACCCCGAGGCAATGAAAAAGACCAAGAGGAAGGTCAAAACCCCGTTGGAAAGACGACCTCGACAGCCAACTGGGTTCTACATGACCATGTCTAGCTAGGGACAAAACAAAGTGGAAAGAAATCAGGGAGAGGTTTCTACTGCAGGAGTGATCAAAAACCCTATTGATTATGATGACTAAAACAGGGAGGATGTTATTTTTATCTTGCCTGTTTGTCACTATGCACACTTCATTTGTACATAAATGTCTTAGATGATGGGGGAATGACATAACTAAATTGTAAACGATAAAAGAAGTAGTGAAAGGAAAAGAATGATGTAAATAATTACTAGAGAGAGAGAGAGAGAGAGAGAGAGAGATCTATTATGACATCATAATATATTTCTGACTTTGTAATTCTCGTAAAAACATGATTATTGACCAATGTCAAAAGTTTAAATGTATATTTAATAATATATACAACAAATACTGACCCAACGGGTCACGGGTGGTCTTGTCTTCCAATAAAATTCAGTTATCAATCACAATTTAATGATTTTTGTTCCCTGTCAAATTAGCAGTTCTAATTTCAAATCTACTGATCAGCGTTCACATGAACAGTTGGGAAAGCATTCAGTTTATTTTGGTTGCTCAGATTTTTTGTTAATCTAGATCAGGGGTTCTAATCTTATTTTGCTTGTACCCCCCCCCCCCATCCCCGGAGCTATTTTATCATCCATAGACCCCATATATGCATATATAATAATTTTTTAAAATGTTTCTCGGTTAATAAAAACTAACAATTAATTTTGTTATATTCCTAACATAAAATCCAGATTCAAACCGTGACAATTTCAATAAACATTTAGTAAACAAAATAAATAGAAACTAGATAAAGTGTTTTCGTGTCCCCCGTAAAGCTTCTGTGGACCCAGGTTAGAAATCCCCGACTTAGATAATCTTGGATTATTACAAAGCTGTATGAGATAAGTCCTGTTACTTTGTAGATAAACACTAAAGTCCTGTAGAATATGAATGCAAGTGTAGAACTCTACACACCGAATCTTGTGTCATTTTTTCTAGTTTACCAAACTGAACTTTATTTTGAGTGTAAGAGATTTCAAAAACATTAAAAGAATGATATTGCAATTTCTCTCCATATGAGGTTCAGCAATACATCAGACAATGACAAATTTGCTGATAGAATTGTTTTATATCTAGGACAGTGTTTCTCAAACTTTTTTAGTCCATGACACTTTGTAGCATAACCAGACCTGCCATGACCCGCTCATTTATGAGCATAACCAGACCTGTCATGACCCGCTCATTTATGAGCATAACCAGACCTGTCATGACCCGCTCATTTATGAGCATAACCAGACCTGTCATGACCCGCTCATTTATGAGCATAACCAGACCTGTCATGACCCGCTCATTTATGAGCATAACCAGACCTGTCATGACCCGCTCATTTATGAGCATAACCAGACCCGTCATGACCCGCTCATTTATAAGCATAACCAGACCCGTCATGACCCGCTCATTTATAAGCATAACCAGACCTGTCATGACCCGCTCATTTATAAGCATAACCAGACCCGTCATGACCCGCTCATTTATAAGCATAACCAGACCCGTCATGACCCGCTCATTTATAAGCATAACCAGACCCGTCATGACCCGCTCATTTATAAGCATAACCAGACCCGTCATGACCCGCTCATTTATAAGCATAACCAGACCTGTCATGACCCGCTCATTTATGAGCATAACCAGACCCGTCATGACCCGCTCATTTATAAGCATAACCAGACCCGTCATGACCCGCTCATTTATAAGCATAACCAGACCCGTCATGACCCGCTCATTTATAAGCATAACCAGACCCGTCATGACCCGCTCATTTATAAGCATAACCAGACCTGTCATGACCCGCTCATTTATGAGCATAACCAGACCTGTGATGACCCGCTCATTTATAAGCATAACCAGACCTGTGATGACCCGCTCATTTATAAGCATAACCAGACCTGTCATGACCCGCTCATTTATAAGCCTTCTAAACATGTACTAATTTTAAAAAGCACAGATGTATTTTAAAATTTAAATTTTTAAATATGAATCGCAGCAGAGAGAAAAATATAATCTTCATTGATCTTTATTAATGTTTATTAAACATGACAGTATTGACATTTAATGTGAAGAATGTGTCTGCTTATTTGCTACAAGCAAATTGATACAGGGGTCTGTACGGCTCAAAGGCACATCGCATGTCTGCTTCAGCATCCAGCTTGTTTCCGGCCTTCACTTTTATCAACAGGAGAGTAAAGAAACGAGTTTCACAGAGGTAAGTGGATGAGAAAGAAATGAATACCTTCAGAGCCGATTTTCTGGTCTTGGAGAAAGCAGAGAGCATCTTGACCTCTTGAATCTCATCAGGAAGATCATCCACATTGCATCGGAAAGGATTGAGTGCAAATGTCAGCTGAACATTTTCATTTCTATCACATTGGAGGCAAGAGCCTCACGGTGGATAAGGCAGTGTGTTGTAATGATGTCCGGGTTCTTCTCTTTGGCCAGAGTCATAAATCCTGACTTAGAGCCGAGCATGCTGGCTGCTCCATCTGTACAGACACCAACCAATTTTGCCTATGAGAGTTTTTCTTCTTCGAAGAAGTTGGATACTAAGTTCATAATGTCTGTAGCCTTTGTTGCTGTTGTTAGTGGTCTACAAAAGATGAAATTTCTCCTCAACCTGATTTTTGGAGATGAAGTGAGCATAAACCAAAAGTTGAAGATGTGCCACGTCTGTTGTTTCATTTAGCTGGATGGTTAGAAATGGAGAGAATTTGATTTTCTCTATCACATGAGATTTTATATCCTGTGACATGTCATCTATGCAATGCTTAATTGTACTGTTCGAAAGACTTATCTGATTAAGCTTTTTGACACAGTTCTGATCAAGAACAAGACGAGCAGCCTCTGTCATGCAAGGTTTAACGAGCTTCTTGCCAATTGTGTGTGACTTCTTCTGATTTGCAATAAGAAAGGGAGATCTTGTACGATGCCTTGACACCATTGCTGGGTTTTCATGATCCAATCTAGACCCTTTGAGCTGGTGTTCCATGATTTTGAAGTATGCCAAATCCTTGTTGACCAGTTCCGGATGAACCTTGGTGAGGTGTTCCTTCAACTTGAAAGGCTTTATTCTCTCGTTAGCAAGTGTTTTATTGCAGATGACACACTGGCATCTGCATGCCATTGTTCACTAGAAGCCAAAGCTGAGAAAAATCTTGTATGTGTGCTTCTTTGACATCTAAAAACAGTTATCAAGCATTAGGAATGAAAAGAATTTTACAACAAACTAAAACATAAAAACTAACAAAATTATAAAATATAATGGTTGTGTTCACTTCTCGTACATTCACACTGAAACACACCACACACACCCTGTGTTAGACCCTTTATGAACCCCAGAAAAGAGCTTATGACCCCTTTCGGGGTCACAACCCCCAGTTTAAGAACCCCTTGACTTAAGAGATTTTCTTGAAGACACATTAAGGTTTTCCTCATTCTTCATGTCTTAAATACAACTTTAGTTTCAATACTTTAACACATATAAGGTTGGTTTTATTATAATCATTGCATGAATGGTTTTTTTTTTGTTATTGACAAGACATAAGACCCACTTTTCAATCTAGTGAGGGATGATCTCTTCTGTTTCTTACATGCCCTTTCTCACAGAAGAGGCGTTGCTAGTCTCTACTCTATCTCTATTTCCATGGAAAGTGCTCGACTGAGCTCCTCGTCGTAAAACTTCCACAGTAAGAACTAGCTTTTCTACCACCACTTCAAAAGAACTTTTCTTTGAATTCTCAGTGTGCCAAACATCAAATGGAATTTCCATGAACAGAGTTTCTTTCATTTTTCAACTTCCTATCTGTGGCACACTTTACACAAGATTGTTTCCATGGTTCTTGTCAATAAGCACTTGTAATAAACCCTCCTCATAGATCATTAGCCCTTATTCTGGTGTGGCTTCTAACCTTGATAAGTGTTGACTTACCATTAAAAATAAATATCGAATTGTTTATTATTCAAGTCAATTTGGTGAAGTTTCACCTAAAATTGTTCAACCAAATTGAATGCACACGAGTTGCTTCTGAAATCAAAATTACATTAGGAGAACAATTCATTTTGAATCCTTGGTTTATTTGGCTATTAGATTATACTTATTTGCTTTAGGTTTCTTTATTTGAAAAAGCAAATTCATTTTCAAAGATATAAAAATCACACCTTCACTACAGCATTTTGAGTTTTATACTAGTAGCAATGTTAAACTCTTGAGGTTCATCGTTGAAACTGTTTAATATGTAAACATCACTATTCCTGTTATATAAGAAAACATCAACAAAATTGATAGTTTACTTCCATGGGATCTCATGTGATTCAATAGACCAGCCCTCGACAGACAGGCTCTTTCACAGGAACCATACACATGGTTGGGCTGAAATATGTTTGGCATTCAACACTGACTGTTTTTGCAAAGCACCTTTCAAGATATAGTATTCTAAATCGCCTTGCCTCAAAATCTCTTGCAGCCGTCATAGACACGCTTTTGCCAAACTGATGGTTAGGGTTTTCAAATTGTTTTTGGTGACATCTTTAAAACGTTTCTTTGGTTTGTGTTTCTCACATTTACCATGCTGCAGTCCACCATGTTGGGATAATTTTAAGTATTTGCTTTGATCAAAATAAGAAGTACATTGGACATTCATTGTCAAAGCCAAAAGCAAATATCTTATTTGGAAAGCGTAAATAACTATCATGTCTTCTGCATAACTCAGTGATTGCTTCATTTAAAATAAAACAAATGGACGTATAGAAATATGATTTGCAATTTGATCATGAGTGTTCTATTTGTATGGAGGCCTGTAAAAACAAGTTACCAAAAAATAATTGCTTACAGGTTTTTTTTTTTTACACATTTATTTATTTTTTACATCCCTTGCCAGAAAAAAAGAAAATCAAATGCTCAGCACTTTTAAGTTTTCCTCGCTATTCCTATATTTAGTTGTCATCTTAGTTTAGAGTTTCTCTTTTTAAAAAAGAAGAAAGCATCCCCATCTCCATTATTGTCTCGCTGATGCATACTTGATTATCAATTGATTAACATATTCCCAGGAGGAATGGAAGGAAAGAGCGGCTTCTTGATAAATATCATTGTCCTTTCAAAGATGCAAGTACACGTGTTTCCCATGTTGATTGTTTCAAAGTCATTTTTATCTTTCGATCTATTGAAGTTGTCTCCAAAGACGCATGTCTTTTCCTTTTTATTTTTTGTTGTTTGCATAATGATAAACACTACTTTTTTCACATTGTTTCTTTAGAGATTTTATTAATGTTTTTCCTATTGATAGAAAGCTAAAATAAAATGGAAGCAAAGATTATTTCTTTTTTTAAAAGGTATGGAATTGAAAATATCGGCATTTGCTTTGATGTTTTGCAGAGGCAGTTACATGTTATATTATCTTCGTAAACAATGTCATGCACAATCTTTTTCAATGCAAATATATTTTTCACCTTTTATTATGCTTACATCTTATACAATTTTACCTCGAAAAGTTTTTTGGTAAATAAAACTTTTAGCTGCTTTTTCTTTTTATGTTTCATCTTTTTATTTCGATTGATTCATTATAATTTTTGTAACAAATAAATTATTGAAACTTGATGGAAAAGTCAGGCATAGACTGAACTTTATTCCTATGAAATACAGTTGAATTGCAGAAAGGATCATGAAATTTATTAACGATTCTATGGGTGGCATTATTTTTGAGTCATCCTGTATTCATCCAAAATAATTTTTAAGAATATTTCTTTTTCTATAAACAGAAAAAAATGAACTTTTCTAAGTTTATTGAATAAAATGTTTTATTTTGAAAACTTATTGATATTTATTTCCCCATTCACAATGTATTTAAAATAAATTCTTTTAGATGATTCATATCTATATTAATAAAATTGTGTGACCACTTCATGTGTCTGCATTTCTTGCCTTTACATGACTGAAACATTATTCTGTTTTATTTACTATTAATTGGATAAAACTAACTTATTAGAAAGAAAAGTTTTCAAATATTTTTTTAAGAAACTATATTAAAATCTACTTTCAAGTTTTGTTAAGAGTAGCCATTGATAATTTATTAAACTGTTTTCTGATTCATTCAATAGCTGCAGCATATGTCAATTCACAAACATTAAATTCCTTAATCTCTGAAATATCAAAGTTATTTTTAAAAAATAAAGTATATTAATAACATGTGCTTTGAAAATTTCTTATCTATCTTTAAAATGCTTATATAAAAATCATTCCTATATGAGTGTTTTTACAACCATCAATATTTGATTGGAATTTTAAACACATTAACTTTTTTTCTAAATTGTTTACTTCAGGTGAATTTTTTTATAAATATTAAATTAATTCAAAAACATTTAGTATTTTGTGTGTGTCTAATTGGACGCCAATGTGAACTACGGAAATGGCAAGCAGAGTTCAAATCCCATCAGATTGATGGCAATTCAGTTATGCACTGATACCATTGGTCTTTAGCAATAGATAAGTATAAAAAGTAATTAAAGTGAGTGACCATAGTGAGTGACCATAGTCGAGGACGACCCAAAGTCACCCTTTTCATTAGGCACTATACCAAGGTGTAGGGAAAGGTGTCACCCTTTTCCCAGGATTACTCCACATAGCCTGATAAGATAAGGATCAAGGGTGAGTGTTTAGCAAGGAGGCGGCATCTACCGTTTTTTTTTAGTTTTTGGTATGATTCGACCGATGATTGAACCCCTATCTCCTGTACACATTCTCACTATTATGCCATTTAGCAATAGATAAAATAGCAAATTGTCTTTAAGATGCTCTTATAAAGAACGCACCGCGTTTCCGTGACTTTGTGTCGTCAACGTTCGGGCAGGTCTCGGAAGCACCCGAGAGTTGACAAAACTATTAACCAATCAGGTTGCAGCAGACATTAGACAATCAGGTTCCAAGCAGACGATAACTTTTGGAAGAAATTAATTTCTACAATCTGCAGTGCGTAAACAAAATATTAATTTCTACAGTGTCAGCACATTGAATCTCCCAAAGGACTCATTGAGTTCTGTCAGCAACGGTCACTTCTTGCGAAAGACTAACCCTAAACCAGAAAATGTTAAAAAGAAAAACATTGAAAAAAAACAAACAAACAAGAAATTGGTTAAAAACAGTGGTTTCGTTGTGTGTTATATAAAAAAAAGTCAAGCATTCATCTTACATTATATCGTTTTGTAACTAATTTTAGATATTTTTGAACCAATTGCTCAACAATAAATAAAGTAAAGCTATTTGTCTCACTTTTGCTGGTATCAATATTTAATGAACCTCAGTATTGAATAATATCGGCTCATCCCTGCCCCCTCTCACACATATATTATAAAATATTGTTAGAAATGGAATCTCCTTTTTCTAAAGTCTTTGGCTTTTATCAGCATTAAGTAGTTTACGTAATTGTAGAGAATTTGCCAGTAAGAAATGGACATTACAAAACTTTGCGAAGCACTAATGATGCATTTCATTATTCCTACAACTTTGTCGTAAATTGCACAAGATATTGTTTTGTGTTGGAGTCATTTTTACTTTGAAATAAAAAAGACCAACAGGGTTTATGAGATGGAATAATTGTCAGTTGAATGGTGAAGAATATTATGAAATGATTGAAAATGAATGAAATGAAAAAAGTTTGATTCCTTATGGTGACAGTTTGTGATAAGAAATCGTTGACATTGGATTTCAAGACGATCATGTTGTAGTCAGCATGAAATCATATTTTTACTTTCTTTGAAAGTATTGGATTCAATAAACAAAACAAAAAACAGACTATTTTGATTATTTTTTTCTTTTTGTATACAAACATATTTTTGAAATGGTTTAAAACTAAATATTCTGTTATCTAATTTTCCACCTGTCTACTTCAATGAGAAATACTGATAGCTGATTCACAGTTTAAAATTATAGTTGAAGTGTAAAATTATATTTACCATATCCAATTCAGTTTATAATTTTGTATAAAATATGCAAAATATTTTTGGTATTTCACTTTTGGTGAGGTGCAGTACTTACAGTTGTTATAAAATATTGGTGATATAATAAAAAGCTATTGACATTTTAGAAATGAGAAATGATAAGGACATTACAAAATTTTAAACAAAGCTTCTCATTAAATGACAATTATTTTCATTATAAACATTCTGGCTTCAGACGGCTGCACATAACTATTTTTTTTGTTTTGTGATAGTAGCCTATCCTTCCATTTGCTTGCTATTGTTTTTGCTCATTAGACTGCCTTTTTCTTTACTCAATGACATTTCTTTATTTGTAACTTTTTCAAAGACTTGTATGTGTACATTTGCCAACAATTTATAACTTCCCATCAGTCAGGTACAAAAGTTTCCCTCGGCTTATGGCTTGCATAAGATTTTTTTTCTTTGTCAGTCTAAATCTATATAAATGTCTATGTATGTGTCCGGTTCCTATAGAAAGAAAGGTTAGAGAATCTACGTAAAAACTAGAAGTGTATCCTTATGTAAAATTCTCTGGCGAAGACAATGGAAGTGGTCCCGAATTTCGAAGTGCCCTCCCCTTAAGGGAGCTATAGAACCGCTGTTAAAACTTAAAGTATATTCTATTTTGATGAAATTTAAATCATATGTATAAAATTCTCCAGGGAAAACAATGGAAATGGTCCCGAATCACGATGTGCTCCCTCTAAGGGAAGAACCACCTTAAAACTTAAAATATGTATATCCGAGTTTAGTGAAATTTAAACCGTATGTATAAGACACTAATTCAGAGAGTTTTCCTAAATTTCAGTTTCTTCAGACTAGAGGACGAAATAGGGAGGAGTATCAGTAGAAATAATTAAAAAAAAAAGAAAGTAATACGGTGTTATGATCAAAACGAAAAAGGACAGTGTTCCTCATTAAGTCCTGAGCAACTTCCGGTCTTCCTGCTAGTACATTGTATAAGTCTACTAAAAAAAAAAGTGACCAGTTGAGCTAAAGTTAGATTGTTTAAAGCAGGAAAACATTAATTTGCACAGATAATTATTGTCTATGCATTCATGACAACAGCTTAAGTTCAAATATTTCTATTTCATTATGTATATTTATCATAATCTACAACAGGACGTTCAATATACTTGCTGCAAATTTCAATACATCATTATTTTATCATTCATAAACGACTTGGATGACTATTTCAGCTAATTTAAGATTCAACTGTAGCTGCTCTAATTTAAACTTCTTTACTTGGTTTAGTGAATCTTTTTGTTTCTATTTATATCAATGGATGCAAATATAACCATTATTTTGTATGATATTTAAATTGTTCAGATCTATATAATTGGTGTCTTGCCAGTTTCAAAATAGAATTTTGTTTAAAAAGTGTTCTGAAGCACCTTCTTCCCCATCAATTAGAAGGGACTAATACTTTCAGTCGCCCCCTCCCTATCAGCTGTTATTCAAATAAAAACCCTGCTGGTGACATTCCATCATGAAATGGGTCATGAAAAGGTGAAACCTGCTCATACATCTAGAATATGGCTGGATGATCATTCAGAGTTGTTTTAAAAAAAGGTAAAGACAAAAAATACAGATGTTTTTCTACTTTTCAATCATAAAGTAAAAATAAATAATCCATTGAAAATGTCTGAAACATAAACCCAGGCAGGGTTAACGTTTCAAAAATCTTACAAAATTCATTGTCACTACTTTTTGTCCGTTTCTTTATCACACTAATGGGTTTTCGAAAAAAAGAAAAGGAAAATTACTTGTTCAACACCGAGATGATCATGCCTGTACTCGGTAGAAAGGCAAGTGGTTCATATATTACTACCTCTATAGTGGTATTGGCCTGCATAATATTGCTTAGTCATGGAAAATTAATTGAAGGTTAAAAACTATCAGATGTTAATATCTTGAAAAATTGTAAAAGTAAAAAAAAAAATTAAAATAAAAAAAATCCCGACAAGAAACATTTGCACTCATTCCTGAACTGTTTCTAACTAGAAGACATTTTGTTTTTTTGATTGAAGTCAGTGAAAACAAATCTGTGGATGTTATTTTTGTGCATTGATAACAAAAAATTTGAGAAATCCTATACAATAATTTAAAAACTCAATTGGAAACTACATTAAAGAAGTTATATTTAAAAAATATAATTTTAATGTTACATTTTATTTTTGCCATAGCATATTTTAAGTATTGTGTAATAATATAGAAACATACACAGAAAATGCTCTGAACTTTTAAAAGTAAACTTTTATCATACAGTAATGTGAAAAATTAAAGATACCCCACTCCAAATCTAAGAATCCTTGTTTTTACCAGATTATAATAATTTTTAAGCATTGTACAAACCGTGCCCATTCAAAATGCTGTGAATCGTTTTATATAAACTTTTATCATACAGAAATGTAATAATTAAAAAATAAACTACCATATTTTAAAAGCTTTCTTTAAAAAAAAAAAAAAACTTTTTTCAAAAGCTGTGTTTTTTTAAAAGAAAGCTTTTAAAATATGGTAGTTTGTTTTTAATCATTATAGAAAAATAACTGATTAATAAAGTGTACTTTTTCTCATGCATTTTATCATTGACATAATAATGCAACGTGGCCAGATTTCTTGTAACTAATGAAAATACAATCCCTTTCCATTATACTGACAAAATAAGTTTAAAGCATTTATAGAATGTATCAGAAAATGTTCACTTTCTTTTAAATTTATTATTTTTCTGTAATTTAAAAAATTATTTTATTAAAATTCACTGAAGGTTTAATTACATTTAGCAATCGAGAAATCATTTATTAGGAATAGAAAATACTGTCATGAATTGTTTCGAGGTGACTTTGGAATTTATTTTTTGTCTAAGTATTTTTCAAATATTGAAATTAATGTCCTTACTTTCGAAATATTTGTATACGGTATTAGTTTATTGATATAAAAACATTCAATTAGAATTAAAACCGTAGAAACCATACATTAAAAAATTCAACAAACACCCGTAGTTATAAAATCACATATATAATATCTACAAGAATTTTAAGGAGAATCGAAACAACATCCATCCCAAAGACAAGATAAATGTATTTCTATTGCAATAGAAAAAAAAATATTAAAAATATTTAATGTAAATTAACAATTTTTTAAGAAAGATGTTTTAACTTATTATAAACGAGTTCTACTTACTCGGCGTTGCCCAGGAGTCATTTTATTTTCATTTTTTCCTTCCCCACCTTAAACTACGTTTATTTATTTTTTTAACCAAAATTTAATTATGGCATTATGTGGTCATTAAATTATTAACTGAACCAGTTTAACTGATTTTCTTAAGGTAATGTTTTAAGCTTTATTTATAAAATTATTCAATGTAAATAGCTTCAAAAGCTTTCAATCTTTTAATACATGAGGATTAACTAAGAATTTTGTAGACAAAAATGACTTTCTATTCAACAGTTTAAATGCTTCCAAATTCCTGTCAATTTTTGCAGTGTCACAAAGTAATCAATTCTTTTTTGCTCAACTATAAACAAAAATTAAAATATTTGACTTGTTTATGAAAATACCGAAGTGTATTCTATAGAATTTAATTTCCTAATTATTTTTTAAATAGGATTTTAAAAAATCTGTTTATTTTATGATATTGCACATTTAATTTCAATAAATACTTGATTAATAGTAATAAAAAAAAGTCATGTAGAGGCGATCAACACACATACAGACACAGGAGAGGTCTCAATTTTATTAATATAGATTCATTTTCTATAACATTAACAAAAGAAAATGAATTTCAAAAGAACTTAAACAAACAAAAACAACCTTTATTATTAATGCCTGATAAAAGTTTAGTATACAATTATTAAACTAGTGTTGTTTTCACTATCCAGTGATTTGAATTTCTGGTTTTCAAAGGAAATATTTTTTATTTACTTGTTTTCGCCTCCTCATTTCTAGGAAGGATTTTATAGCTGTTTATTATCTAGAAAAAAAAAGAAAAAAAGAAAATCCAAAACGTGGATTTTCCAGTATGACTGAGTCATTATTGATGCAAGTTGTTTTTGGTGGCATTGAAGTAGCATGCTGCTGCCACTGCTGTTCTTCAGCATGACGGTGGCTCAAAGAACTCTGCTGGCGGAGATGAAGCCAGCATTTTTAGGAAGATCTCAAGCATACATGTTTTGCAGCTATCATTCTTTTCTTCTCTCTTTCTCATATATTTGGGCGATTCTGACCTCTGTCATAACTATCAGATTGCATTGATTTTCTACCCCCACCCCACCCTCTCTTCTACAATTAGCCTACATATTCGCATATTTTGCATCATGCATTCACAAATAAGAAACAGAAATTGCTATGAAGACTCTTACTTCTCCTTCTACAGTTGTGCAATTAAATATAACATATATACATTTTTTTTATTAAATAAACTGGAAAATAAGTTGTTTTCATATATTTTTGAAATAAAATATGTGTCGTTTCTAAAGACTGAAAAATACATTTTTCTGGGGATCATTTTTTATCACATAATTTTGTGAAAGATAATTCTCAACAATTTTCTTTCCTTTTAATACACGAATCTAAATTATGGGATTCTGTATAAAGGGAGTTTATCACAAACATTAGCAAACTGAAATTCTCTCTCTCTCTCTATATATATATATATATATATATATATATATATATATATATATATATATGAGAGTGAGAGTGTGGGTTGTTTTCGAGGTACTTATGAAGTTCTGTTCTGATGATATTCGATGTTTTGAAAAAAAAATTAGTTTTCATTATATGACTTAAAATAAACATTGCCTTTTAACAGCTGTAAACAACTTGAACACCTTTGTGCATGCTTTTTATTTGGAATATGATTTTTAAATGATTTAAATAATCAAAAACATATATATATATAATCAGCTGTATCTTACTAAATATTAAGTTGCCGGTGTTTGCAAGCTAATGATTGATCTTTGTGGTTAACTCATAAAGAGTTTTCGATTTGATCTGACTTTGAATGTGTGTATTTATTTATTTATCTATTGTTACAGAAGATCAGATGAAATCAACATGTCAGTCATCGATTTTGAGCCGTTGCAGACTCAGAAACGAAACTAAATTTAATGTAAACAAACTGACCATTAGTTCTCATCAGCCATGTTCTAACAATTAATAAATAAATATCATTTTCTTATTATATAATTGAGCACTGCTGGATTCCTGTCTACCAAATTAAACCAAAGATATTATATATATATATATATATATATATATATATATATATATATACTGGATACATCCGTGACTCGTTGAATCACAACCACTACCACAATTTATTCTACTTTGATTCAATTTGAAAATTCGTAAACTGTGACATATCTTAAGACATGAAAAGAAACTGGAATCTTCGGAAGGTCTCCATCATTTCAATAATCATAGGAGCTACCGGACTCATCAAAAAGAATTTCAAAAACTACCTGGCAAATATACTTGGTGAACCAAGTGCAAGAGAGATCCAAACAATTGTGCTTAAAGGGACGGTTAGAATACTAAAAAGATCTTTCAATTGGAGTCTTTGAAATAGCGGGTGAATGTCAGGCATGCGGTAGGAATGATGCCTCATCCCCAGCAAAAACAAAAAGATGAGAAAATTGAAAAAAAAAAAAAAAAATGAAAGGCATTATTCTTGCATAAGTAGAAATAAGTCTTTACTTCTATATCATTATTCTTATTATTCTTTATTATTCTTAGAGACATATTATTTTGCCATCTAATTTGCATATGTGCTTGTGGTGTGTACAAACATGCTTGTAAATTAGATGGCCATGCTGAGAAAGGAGTCACTCTTTATCTAAATGTTCACAAAGAGATTAAGAAATATTAGAGAGTGGGTGAATCAACATTGAGTGAGAGGAGCAAGGGAAATACATAGATAGCTAAGAGAGAGATGGGTGACTTTTACGATTAATCAAAACAAAACAGATTTTTTTTCAAATGTAACTCAATCCCAGAACTAAAGTATATTTTAGCATGCATTTTGTGTTATTAAAATAGATAAGAAAACAGCTTTAGGGTAAACAACATTGATTAACTCCATTTTAGAGTATAATAATAGACACACAGAAAGCTGTTTTGCTATATCATAGTTCCTCGGTGTTGCTAGACATTGTGAGCGTTTTAAGCTTAGATTTGAAACCTGACTGCTAGTATAGTAGTCAATATTCTTACCCTAATTACAATTTGGCTTATCTTAACAAAAAGTTTAATTTTTATTCAAATGTAAAACGCTGTTCAGGAATATTAAAAGACTTCTGGAGAATAGAAAAACAATGAAAAGTCAAATGTAATCATATAAAGCTCTATCTGGAAATCTATTTAACACTTTTAATTATAGAAAGTCTGCTGTTTTGATTTGACTCAGTTTCAGAATTCATATCTGAATGACTATTTCTGAGAATTTTATTTTTATTTTACACACACACACAGTTATAAATGGCCATAACGTATGAC
Organism: Sepiola atlantica; assembly: GCA_963556195.1. NCBI lineage: Eukaryota > Metazoa > Mollusca > Cephalopoda > Sepiida > Sepiolidae > Sepiola > Sepiola atlantica. The sequence goes on along the minus strand of OY744529.1, from coordinate 58,457,504 downwards.
ACGCATTTTCAGATATAAAAAATAATTTTTCTGATTCAAAAAAAAAAAAAAAAAAAAGAGCAAGTGAAAGTCAACAAGATAATGATGTAAAAAGAAACAATATTCTGGTACGGAATGATAAAAGTATTTAGGAATAGAGTGGATGCGAAAATATATTTATCTTTGGCGGAGAGGATTTTATGTCATTAAGAAACCGATATTTCTACAGTCGGCAAAGGAAATTTTGGTCCATTTGGTTTGATGTGATCGTTGATAGAAGCTGCAGGTAAGAAGTCCGACTGTTGACAAAAGTCAGGTTTCGATCTCAAGTGGAAGTACTTGCTTGTTTAGCCACACTAAGAGATGCAAGAGAGACAGACAATAGCATAATTGAAGTTTTTTGTGAATAACATGTTTACAAAACTGAAAATTGAGACTCGTTAAATATTCAGAATTAAGGTCAGTTATATGGTTCATTAAGAATAAAATCAAAATACATTTGTTTGTAAGCATATTTATTATATGAGTGATGCCTCTTTTTATACAATCAAAATATACTGACTGAATCTAAAAAAAAAGTAAGCCCACTTTAATGGATGTGTGCAGATTAGGATCTGTGAATAATTTAACATCTGGCAGATATGGTACCGACTTTGTGAGTAGAAATCAGTTGCTGGAGATACAACCTGATAGATTTGAGTAGAAAGACACTCAAGGAATATGGTGAATCTCTAATAATGGAAGAGGAATATTTCTTTTAAGGATAAACCTTTCTCTGCTTCATACATTTGTCCATCTTTGCTATAAGTTTCTTTTCATGTATCTCATGCAATCTCTTTTCCTTCAGACTGTCTAGATGCAGCCATCTATATAATAAAGGGAAGATCTTCTATGTATGTTTTAACAATAACTCCAAAACTACTGGCCTCGTTCGTATTAGATTTTGAACAATGCTTCTATGTAGCAGCACAAATAACATAGAAGCTTAAATTCTCCACTGGTTTTCATGAATTTTGAAAGGCTGTTATTTTGCATATTAAAATTAAGAGATTTAAACTGAAAATGCACTTGAATGCTAACAGACCTAAATGGAAAACAAATTTAGTAAAAATCAAACAAAAGAGAAGAAAAATGAAAATCTATTTTAAAAACAAGTTGTCTTTTCTGTCTGTTTGACTGACTTAAACTAAAAAAAAAAACCACCATAGATACACTTACAAAACATGTATATTTTGATTTAATATGACCTCAAGCAAGTTATGGTAAGAAAATTACTGTAATATTTACTCATTTGTAGTCACCAGGGACCAAATTAGTGATTGGAGTCAGAAAAAATGTTCTTTCATTCAAGAAATTAAAGTTTTTTAATCTATGAACAAAGTAAAATTGAAATAAAAAAAATAATAAAAATGATAATTTAGGCGATCAGGGCTGAGAGCATGTGTATACAGGGGTCCTTACTGGGCAACACAGGGTAGTGTGGCTAGTTTAAAATTAGCAAAACCTGTTTTAAATTAGAATAAATGTAAAAATATATTTTGCGATTGAAACAACATGATATAATCTAATGTTAACATGTTATAATATAAGTAATATGTAGTTAGCTGTGAACAAGCATACTGCCATGCATTTTTATAGGAAAAATCTAGTATCCGCATTCTCCCTCCACAATACTAATAATATCAAGAAGTTTTCTTGTGATGTGACTCGGCATTACTGTCAGCAGCCATTTGAAGTAGACAAAGCACATCTCTAACATTGTCTTGAATGCCGAGGGTGTGATGTCATCACTCACAACAAAAAACCTTTGTTAACCGCTCTCCAGCCATAAATTTTAAGACTGTATATACATTTGTGGTGTGACCACACTTAAAATTTGCATCATCAGTCTGGAACCCCTATCTTGCTAAGAACATTGATTGCTTTAAAACTGTTCAGAGACGTGCAACCAAGCGAATACCCTCCATCAGACGTCTGTCATACTCCGAATGCCTTGCTTCCCTGGGATTGAATTTATTGAAGCTCCAACCTTTTATTAACCATCTCGCCAACAACAACAACCCTGAGCACCTTTCTGATCTCCATGGACATGTCTACAAAATCTACAAACAGCACAGCTCCCATAACTTTAGGAAACATTTTTTCATGTTCAAAATCGCTGAAGCATGGAACAAACTGGCTGCATCAGTTGTTAGCTTCTGAGACATTGCATCCTTTAAAACCTTCATGCTTCCCAAAATTCGCCCAAACTACACCTGATTCCCTTTTCCATGCACACATGTATATCATGAATTATAGACTTTTCATTTCCCTGACAATTGTGCATTATTCTATGTAATACGGATGCACTTTTGACGAGTTGTACTTCATTTGAGCACCCTCTACACAATGATTTCATTATTATTAAAAAGTATCTGGAAATGAAATTTAATAAATTTTAGATCGTATTTTGAGATGTATTAAAAATGTATCTATATCATGTATTTAGTAAACATTTTCAATCTTTTGAATTTATTTTACACCTAATCAAGAAGTTTCACAAATTTCCAAAGTGAAAAATGTGTGCTTGTCAGCAGTTTTTGAAGCTCTAACAGAATCTTATGTTCCAGGATTTTCTTTTAGATAAAAATGAGGATTTCCATTAACTATAGTAAATGGATGTTAGCCTTAATTTTCCAAACCAGTTTACTCTTCCAAGATAATGTATATTTCAGGTTACTTATATACTTCAGACAATTAACTTGCTTCTGTTGGCGAGATGTATCAGCGACAACTTCAAAGGTTAACAATTATGGGATATTTTAATAAAACCACGTTACATATGAACAACAAAATTATGGGATATTTTATGGGATAAAAACTTATGGGATATTTTAATAAAACCATATTACATATGAACAGCAAAATTATGGGATATTTTATGGGATAAAAAATTATGGGATATTTTAATAAAACCACGTTACATATGAACAAAATTATGGGATATTTTATGGGATAAAAAATTATGGGATATTTTAATAAAACCACATTACATATGAACAACAAAATTATGGGATATTTTATGGGATAAAAGCTTATGGGATATTTTAATAAAACCATATTACATATGAACAGCAAAATTATGGGATATTTTATGGGATAAAAAATTATGGGATATTTTAATAAAACCACATTACATGTGAACAGTAAAATTATGGGATATTTTATGGATTAAAAAATTATGGGATATTTTAATAAAACCACATAACATATGAACAGTAAAATTATGGGATATTTTATGGGATAAAAGCTTATGCGATATTTTAATAAAACCATATTACATATGAACAGCAAAATTATGGAATATTTTATGGGATAAAAAATTATGGGATATTTTAATAAAACCATATTACATATGAACAAAACAACAAAAAAAACAATTTCACTTTCTGCACTAAATAAGTAAACATTCTTGCAATTATTAACACAAGTTTAAAACCACTGTGCAATATTAATATCTTAGATCTATAAACAAACCCAAAACTATAAATTACAAAAGAATGAGTTGATTTTACCCGAGCTGTGTCTACCCGACATTGCCCAAGATGCGGTGAAATAATTTTAGTTTCGAATTTTTATTTGTTTGCTCATTTTAAAATTTAAAGTAGACAACTATTATATTCTTCCATTTAAAATTAATTATCTTCCTTGCTGATTTAAAAAAAAATTGATTATTTAAAACTGTTTCATATAAGCAGTCGTCTGGACTAAGTAATTTTTTTTAAAAATGTAGCGAAGTAAATTATTATATTGTTGTCAATAACACAGTACAGCAGTAGCACATCAAAATTGTCTAGTCAGAAACAAAACCTGATTTATCAGCTGACTTTGAATATCTGACAATATAACATTATATGTTAGATTATATATAGGAACACATGATACCGTATCTATCAGACTATAAATCTTGTTCTTTTCTAGAAATATTGAAGCCGTATATTCACACCAGTGATCTGCCGAAGTCAATGGGTCACCTTTTTTCATTTTAAAGTTTCAAATCACTATCACTGTTCTGAATGACCTGAATGGTCACTATTTCCTTAACATCATGCCAGACCGTATTTTTAAGGGGATCTTCGTAAAGATGCAGACTTAACACCCATCCCAATTTATGCTAACCTCCAAATTTGTCATTTTCATAGAAGCAGTTTTAGGAAATAGAAATGGCATAACAGATTTTAAACATTAAAACCGTCATGTGGATTATTTGAACTACTGTTCTCATCTTGGATGTTATTATCACAACGTTTCAGCCGATGGACCCCAGACCTTCAGGTGTGTTTTGTCTGTACGGAATTTCTAATGGTACCCTTTATTTAATCCCCTGGGGTAGCTTGTTCTCGTTCCGTCAGCCATGACTAGGTAGAAGTCTTAAGTAATTTGTAATTATGCAATAACCTACATTAATTTTATTTAAATTATTCATTTTGATATCTTGTACTTTCCCAACTTTCATGAGAATAACTAGGTATTGCAATGTTTAGTCACTAAAAGATAGAATTGAAGTTAAGAAAATTTATTTTTTTTAAATTAGCAAACTTTAAAAAGTATAACTATATTTCAAAGCATTTTTTTTTTATATTAATAAGCTAAAAAATAATTAATAAGCTAAAAAGAATTAATAAGCTAAAACAGAATTAATAAGCTTAATTTTAAATCATCAAAAGAAAAAGCGCAAAACTTATATAGAACACAATATTATTGTTAGAATAACTGTTATAGCTGTGATAATTATAATTTGAATATCAATTTGATTTCAAAACTATTCTTTTAGATTAAGAGATTTAGACTTTGTGGTGAATTGTAGCAAAACCAGCTTTTGGGTTAGGATCAAAGTGTAATATCTGTTCTGTTCCCAGCTAAGAGGAGGAGAAATCCTTCCAGATTGAATCAATTTTTATAGGTAATTGTTACTAGCCATGGACGATAATGACCACACCCCACATTAAACAACTATGTGTCACATCTAGGCCTTGTAGAAAGGCAGGTGAATAACAATTACACACGTAACTTTTCCTGCAAAACATTGCAACAATAGACATCATAATTTTATGTGAAAGAAAAACACACATGCACGCATACATATACGCTTGGATCAGAATTTATTTTTTGAGATCAAATATTTATTTACAATTTTTTTTCTTTACCTAAAAATATCATTTTGGGAGTTTGCTAATGAAGAAACGAGTTTCTAAAGATTTTAAGATGCAGTGAAATAAAAAATCTGATCCCAAAGTGTGAATAGAATTCACCCAAACTTCATTACAAACATTTTGCTGTCGGGTTTCAAAAATAAAAATAATCTTGTAGATATTATAACCTTGAATAACTTCAAAGTATGGAATTAAAAAAAAGGAATTAAGTTAGATTCACTTTTATATGAGATTTGATCATCCTTTACTTGATACATAATCAATGCTCGTTGAGTTTTTCAACCAAAGCTAAACTTGATGAAAATTATATAACAAGAGATTTTTTGATTTCTTGTATAATTAAAATAGAAAAGTTTCAATTATAAAAGTTATTTTTGTTTAAAATTTATAAATTATTGATCTGTACAGCTAATCAGCAGACACTTTTCATCTGTCTTGAGTTATAAGTACTTATTTGATAGATTAATGTTAGCATTTAAAATGTTTTAGACCAAATTCACAACCACATTCACTTTTCTTATATTGGTATATTAAAAGTAACAAGATTTAACTCAGCATTTTATGTCATAAAATGAAAACAAAACATTTATATTTCATAAAAAATAAATTTAAACAATTTAAGATTATTTATCCTTAGCTAAGTTGTGCAAAACACTTGCCAGCTTGAGTCCTAGCTCCTCAAGAGATTCTTTTGAGGCATGTTTGAAATACATTCAACTATTTTTTAATTTTTGATACACTCAATAGAAAAATACATATATTAATTATTAAATCAAAATACTAAATCAAATAATTGCAAAGAGATAACCATTCATATTAAAAAAAAATTAAAACCGTATTTTATCTACGTGCCTATTAACATAAACATTTGCCAAAGTCAGAGTAGTAGAGTGAACTAGTGTGGCTTAAAAATTTTAAAAATAAACAATGGTATTTTTTACTCTTTAATACAAAAAGGCATATTTTAGGGTTAATTATGGAAGTGTTTTGGAAAAAAATCTGTTTTCGAAATATGTGTAAAATGAGTCAGCTCGAGATAATGATTTTGTTTTGATGTCTATTTTGACAAAAATGTGCCATTGTTTATATTTTCATTGTGTGCTTAATTGTTATTAGATGGGCTATACATGAAACCTCTCTCTCTCTCCATATCTACCCTTGCAACTATACTTCAGTAATTTTTCCTGTGGAAGAAAAAACAACCCACGAAGAGAAAAAAACAGACAAAAAACTACTTACTTAATAAAGAAAGAACAATAGCGACAAAGCCACCTTCCCCGATCTTTTCTGAACAACATGACACTCTCCATTAAAAAAAAATTGTTTAGTCTGTCCTCACAAAAATAAAAATAGTAACATCTCATTATATAACAAAACAATATAATAACATTCACTGAAATGCTGTGATTGCAAGACTTTAAAAATGCTTTTATGAATTCTTAAATGATTCATTATTTCTTAATTGCATTGAAAAAATAAGTTTGCATTTGTTTGAAAATTTAGCCATTCATTTCATTCTCATATTTTAACCTTTAATTTACCATTATTTAGGTGAAGCAAAGTACTTATCCATTACAAATAAATATTTATGATTTGTAAATTTTTATATTGTAATTTTTTTCTTAAAAAAAAAAAGGCTTAAAATGAATTTGCAATTTTTTCTCTTCTAAAATCATTTATGAAAAGATAACAAAACTCAATGAAAATTCATAGAAAAGATCAACAAAGTAATTTAAAGTTATGACATCATCACCACAGTAACTACCAATCAGTAAATAAAGAATGATAAAATGGCAACAAGTTTTTTCTTTCTTTTTTTTGACAAGAGACAATTCAATTATTGAAGGAAGTATTTTAACTTGGCAATATGTAGTTTCCACCAAACTTGTTTTATTTTTCTTCTATTATAGATCAGGATATTCTGTAATAACAAACATTGTGACATTTGTACGTTTTATTTTAGATAAAATACAAAATTATCATCTCAGTTCTATTATAGGTTGAAGTAATCTGTATCTATATAAAGTTAGATATGTGTACAGGATTCACTTCTAAACTAATTAACCGATTATTATGAATTTTGGAACACAGCAACTAGACGTAAGGGATGGTGATTTGGGCTATATTTAGTTTAATTTAGTTTGATAAAAAGGGGGTAAAAGCCGTTCATGAAAATTCAGATACCTCCGATTTTTGTGAAAATTTAACAACTAGCAAATATATGCTCCCTCTGGTTGCATATTTTTGCTATGATGAGAGGATTATATAATTGTGAAAGAACTACATACAATATGTAGTTAAAGCAAAATAAATTGTTTTGAACTATTAAAATAATGCCCAACGCTATTGATAATGTTTGAATTCATGTTTTGAAACATGACGTATGTCATAAATCTATGATGTCAAGCCATAATTATTTTGTTAAGTTAATGTTTTAAGCTCTATTTATCAGAAAGTCCAAATAAGTCAGTTGGTAAAAAAATCTCAAAGTTTCAGTTTCCGGTCATGGCATCTGCTTTATTTGTTGGAAATTTATTATTAATGCAATATTCTCCATTTCGAAAAGTAGTTATGGTCTGATATTTTGAAATGAGACGAATTCTGCAATGTATTTATTACGGTTAAAAAATTGTCACAGACAAAACTTCTATATAAGATAAGTATAATTAATAAATATTCCCAAAATTTCAGTTTTAGTATTTTAAATTGTTTTTTGAGGACATAAAATAGGCACAATCTTCCATTTGAAAATTAAAATATTTGAGATTTGCATTAATTTCTCAATTTCTTCTTAAGGCACCGTAAGCTTAGGCCTTAAATTTTAGACATTTTCGAGAATCAAAATCATGTAATGAATTCTGATCAAAATTAGAAAAAGGATTCAAGACATAAGGTTTAGTATATGTTGATTTTAATCTGTGAAGGAACATACAAATGGCGAAAAACTGTTCTATCCGGGGAATTAATTTTACCTATCCTGGGACAGATAATCTGCTCGTTTTATATGAGATTTGTTTTTACTATTTTTATCATGTATTAAAAAAAACACAGTCTATTTTAATTGATAGATGATATTAATAACATAGCATACACAAATAGTTTTACTTTGCTCCTGATGTTTATCTTGTATAAAGTAAGAGAGTCTGGCTGCTTTGCTTATTGCAAATGATAGTGTGTGTATTTCTAATTTATTTTCTTTTGTTTTTTACTGTCATCTTTTATTGTTGGCTTCCTTTTCTTGAAATAGGTTCAGCTATATGAAAATTGCAATTGATTTAGTAGCAGTATCCACTGCAGTAGATTTGTATCACTTCATATGATTCTTGATATAATTTAACCTTTTACCTGGCAATATGTAATCCCTTTTGCGTTGAAAGGTGATATCAAAAATGTTAATGTGTGCATTAAATAGAAATCACACATTTCATATGTGTTATACCATAAATACAAGGGCATGGTCCAAGGCGATCCATAATACAGGCCTAGCTAACATGCGATTGGGGTCCACGACTGGGGGCAGATATGTGAAGATCAAAATTACTACCGAATAATAATTACAGAGAAAAGTTTTAGTAAAATATTTCTTAGTAATGTCCAGTAATTAGCAACTATACATATTAAGCAGCTTTCAATAATTGATTTATTTCCATCAAATCAAATGTAAAAAGTACAAAAATATAAAAAAACTAAATTCACAAAAATCATTTTATTCACCATGAATTAGACACATTTTTTATATTTAAAAATCATGAATCAGTTTGTTTATATCAACTAATTGATTACAGAAAATATAATGACATAATACAATCAGAAAGCAAATTCAACATTTTACAAAATCAAATACTTTATGAACAAAATAATGTTCAGAAAAAAAAAATTGATAAATTTTACAAAATTTTTTCTGTTTGTTACATATACAATTTGTTTTTTTTATGAAGAAAACGCTTATTTCTTCATGATAAACAGTCTTAATAATGAAATCGACTTACATTAACAAGAACATAAAACCAATAAAATATATGTAAAAAGGAAGGAAATGTAAAACATATCTAATAATTGGTTGGAAAATTATGCATTAAAATAAAAAAAATGAGATTCTACTTTTTTAGGTGATTATGTGTAAACACCCTGAAAAACTTAGCAGAAAGAAGAACAAACAATTTTAGAATTTAGAGTGAGGGATCAGTTTCACATATAAATTTAACGTAAAATGATCCTCCATTTCCAGGCCATTCTAGCGTTTTAAGGCAGTTAACCAATTTCTACTTTGTTTTTTTTTAGACAAGTATGTGTTGTTTAACGACCTTGCCACTCAGACTTATTGTTATTGGTAAAAATATTTCAGTTAACTGCTCTAAAAAAACTAAAATGGCCCGGAAATAAGGGATCATTTTACGTTAACTTTATATACGAAACCAATACCTACTCTAAATTCTTAAATAATATATACGTAATATTTCTACCACACTAGGGGAGGATCACTTTTTCTTGTTTTGACAATCAACTGCAAAATCTAGTGGGCGATGGTCTTTTCTGTTCTCTATGGCCTCTTTCTCAGATAAGAGACGTTACTAGTCTTTCTCTACTCTATCGTTATTTAGATGATTGAGCTACAATCTCTGGTTCCTGCTTGTAAGACATTCACAGTAAGACCTCAACTTACTACCATAAGTGAAAAGAACTTTCCACCCTCAGTGTGCCAAACATCAAACGGAATTTCTATGGACAGAGTTTCTTTTCAAAAACTTTCCATCTGTGGAACACATTACCTGCAGACTATAACATGGTCATCTTCAAATCCAAGGTCAATGAATACTTGTCATCAATTATCCTCATAAGTAATCAAATTTCGTTTATTTCATCCATTGAGTGTCTTTTTGCTTTGATAAGTTCAAAAAAGAAAAAGGAAAAAAAGATTTCAAATCAATATGGGTTGAATATTTAAAAAATGGGTTCATAATAAAATATAAATGTAATTATATTTAGAGCACGGCATATCAATTTATATGAAAACAAATAAAAATGCTCAAAATTCCAAATTTGGTTGTGACTGTAGAATCAAATTAACACTTACCGGCCTAAAGGGCTCCAAATAGTTAAGACACTTCTTGTTTAAATGAAGCAATATTTATATAATATATTATCTATTCATGGATTAGCCACCAATCAGAACCAAGAAAATGGACTTACCCATAATTCAACATCTCAGCTTGTTTATAAATCAAGTTTATGGGCTTCTCTATTTCAGTTAATTAGTTCTAGCTCAATTGGTCAGACAGCTGAGCATGGACTACTAAATTCAATAGTGACCTATGATTTTTTTGTTCACAACCCAAATTACTGAATAAAAATTGCGTTTTCTGTCACCACTTTGATTGAATTTTCCAATTTTTTCACAAATGCAGATGTGTGTTATATCATTTTGGTGTTGATAATTATTATTGTCAGCTTGAGTGAAAACAAATAGTTAAAAAAACAGTTTTGATTAAAGATTTTCAAACTTTTTAATTTACTAGTTTGTACAGCATACATTTTGACTGCCATACGATCTTTACATGAAGCAAAACCCTGTTTATGGTCTGAACCGTTACATCTGCATTAAGAGAGAGAATTAATTTGCGACATAATCCTCCCTGCCAGAGTAGCACACGCATATTGGTAAGCAGCTGAGGACGTTGGCTGCAACCATTAGGGGGGTCTTGGCTCAGCTCTCAGGTCCACAAGTTGTCAGTCTTTGATGGAGGAACCGCATGTAATTTCGCTCAGGATCAGTGTGCGTGGGGCCCCTATTGTTCTGGACGTGGTGCAGGCCAGGGAAGAAGCTGACTCAATCCAATCAGAGTGAACACCGTTGCAGCAACAACAATTATGAGTCTGACAATTTTACTGACTCCGATTCCTAAATCAATGAATTTGCTCTAACTCTGACTTCACAGCCCTGGAAGAGAAAAAGAAGTAGGACATTTCTGGAGAAGCCACCATAATGTGATCTTGATGTGTGTGTGTGTGTAAATACAGCTTCTTCCATTCAAAATCTCTCACGTCTTATTTTGCCTTTGTGAATGGACAAACAAATATCCTCTTGCCTTACTTGTTATTTAGTTTAAGGCGTGTTTGTAGACAAGCTTTTACCTATTGGGATTCATATGTACTTAAAACTTTTCTTCAAGTCTCTTGTACTTATGTGCTTTTCTTTTCTGATTATTGCAACCTACTTTTTCAGTTGGTCTTATGCTAAGAAGAAGAAAAAATAAACCTAACTTTTTGCCAACAACTGAATCAATTGTCTATGTTGTGTAAGAGATTATTATAGTCTTTAAACTTACCTCTCTACATTTCTTTATATAGCTTCACTAGACCGAATATTAACCGTTATTATATTAGTAGCTACACCTGTGGAAATTCCATCAAGGTCATAAGTAATGACAACATTTATTTTATATGTATACTAGTAGGAATACCTGGTGTCGCCCGTGAATTTTTATCTTGTCAGTAATTTTATTTTATTTTTTCTTAAACCAAATGTATTAATAATGGATCTATCTGGTGGTATCTGTATGTCTGAAGTCGGAACTATACTATTACTTCTATTAATATTGTACTATCTTTTAATGCTCAATTCAGTTTACTATATTATTTCAGACTAACATAGTTCTTTCAATGCTCAATTCAGGAGGGGGTATATATTCTGTGGTCCCAGGCTATATTCCACTTTGGGAGGGGGGGGGGATAACGTACGTCCACAAGAAATTGTCACAATCGGCTGTTCATTAGCAAACTCAACACTTACATTCTATTATAGACTAGTAAAAATATATGACCGGCATAGAAGGAGCATATTATTACTAGTCTAAGTAATGTAGGTGATTGAAGTCAGATTTAACTGACGAGGAAAAAGAAACTATTACGGAATAAGAAAACTTAATGCAACTTGTCTAGGAGGAAAGCTCTGAAATAACACTAGTCTTTCTCTGCTTATCTCAACATTATTTCCAGTTGTCGTAGACTTCTTGCCACTTGATTCAAGCTATGTCTGTTCGCGATAGGTGCGGTTGGAAATTGTGCAACCTTTGCTTCACTATAGATTCTCTGCACAGGCAGGCTTTCGCTTGAGACTGAAAGAAGCTATTTACATTTGTTTATGGAAGATAGATGTGAGCAGTGAAGAGAAAGAAGTGTCAACATCGCTGTTCTTATCTTTTATAAAAACTTCTTAAATACAAAATGGAGATTTGTAGCCTTTTATGAAATTGTTGACATTAAAATGCATAAAAACTCACAAAAGATTATTTTGGCATCTGTAAATTTTAGCTCTTAAAGAGATTAATAAATCACTTTGAAAAAGTAACAAGCTACATTATTCTTACTAGCAAATATATGCTCCCTCCGGTCGCATATTTTTGCTAGGCTGCCGCATCAGAAATGAAGGCTCACGCGTAAGCCAATGGAGCCCCAGTCATATTTCTGTGGTGGTTAGACATTGATTTTCTGTGTTTATGACCAAGAATATTTTTAGTTGAAAATAAAGGAAAAAAAAATTCGACCCTACCGCGATTTTTGTTGTACCCTCGCCCATAAATAGAAAGACCTGTAGTTTAAAAAGAAAGAAAAAAAATGTTTTGTACCCCCCTCAATTTTTTTATATTACCAGTCATTGAAATATTTTTTAGTTAAGAAAAAAAAAAAATTTTTTTTGACCGCCTTCCCCCAATTCTTTTATCTTCCCCCCCCCCCCTATACATGTAAATATTTTTAATTAAAAAGGAAAAAAAAACCCTAACCCTAACTGTAACGACGGGGGCAAAGTTAGCGTGGGTCCTAAAATGAAAAAGCACCAAAAAATCAAATACAGTGAACACAGTGTGTGTGTGTGTGTGTGTGGAGGGGGGGGTGTTTGTTTAATGACCTTTTTTTAATTAAACAATTTGATTTTACAATCAGTTGTATAGTTTTCCAGTACAATGTGAAAAAATGATAATATTGGATATGAAAGTATTAAGAAATCAAATACAGTAAACACGAAAAGTTTTTTAATTCTCGGAAAGAAAAAGTTTACCTGAACTGTGTGTGTGTGTGGGTGTGTGCGTGCGCGTTTTTATATAGTAATTTTTAAATCAATTATTATTTTAATTAAACAATTTGATTTAATAAATGTGTGTTTTAAAACATAATGGCAAAAAATAAACAAACTTAGGACGGTTTTAAAAATGGAAAACTGAGCACGGTGAATACCAGCATTGTTGTTTACATATTTAACGTGCCATATTAACATCGTCTGCTTAATCAGATCGCCATATTTAATTACCGGAGGGAGGGAGGACACTACTGATTAAAAAGCGAATCGGCTGCTTAATCAGATCGCCATATTTAATTACCGGAGGGAGGGAGGACACTACTGATGAAAAAGCCAATCGTCTGCTTAATACGATCGCCATATTTAATTACCGGAGGGAGGGAGGACACTACTGATTAAAAAGCCAATCGTCTGCTTAATCAGATCGCCATATTTATTTACCGGAGGGAGGGAGGACACTACTGATTAAAAAGCCACTCGGCTGCTTAATCAGATCGCCATATTTAATTACCGGAGGGAGGGAGGACACTACTGATTAAAAAGCCAATCGTCTGCTTAATCAGATCGCCATATTTAATTACCGAAGGGAGGGAGGACACTACTGATCAAAAAGCCACTCATCTGCTTAATCAGATCGCCATATTTAATTACCGGAGGGCGGGATGGCACTACTGATTAAAAAGCCACTCGGCTGCTTAATCAGATCGCTAATTTAATTACCGGAGGGAGGGAGGACACCACTTATTAAACACCCAATGACTTTGCAATTTTAACAGTACTCGCGTTGAAATGGTTTAGAAAACATGCCGGTTATGATGAATATGGCTGTAATTAATTGTATGAATAATTTTTATTAATATAACCTCATCGGAAAATATTGTGAATACATATGTAAATTTGATAATAGCAGTTATAAGTGTATATTTGTAAATATGAATTTAATTGAAGGTTTAAAGGAATGACTTATGTAAATAGGAAAACCCATCTGGTGTCTTAACGGCTTTTAATGACAGTATATAAAGAATTTCAAAAAGATTAGTTTCACTAAAAGAAGATTAGTTTCAGTAAAATAGTCATACTGGAGTTTCGGCTTCAGACAGACAGACAGACAGATACATAAACTCCATTATTAATAGATATATTTTCATATCGATGAATCTCGGATTTAGCATTTGTGTTACTACAGCTCTGCTTATAACGCTTCCTTTCTTGTGAGGCTCGTCTATTCATGATGAAAGATAGTTATTCTAACTTAAAATATTTTTTTTATCACATAACTAGTGAATATCCATTCTGTTAATATGCTTCACACAGGTCGAAGTGAATCCATCTCTTCAGTCTTTACATTATGTCTTGATTCATGAGATTTCTGCATTAACTAAAATACAATTTCAAATCTTTCCTATGTCACACAATTAAACTAGACTCCGTCAATCATACATAATAACTCATTACACCTGGCAAATCATATCTAGATTTGACTTTAAAAGTATATTAAAAGTATATTAAAAGTATATTAAAAGTATATTAAAAGTATATTAAAAGTATATTAAAAGTATATTACTGCAGAGTCATATTTAGCACAGCTTCATACTCACCTGGGTGCATTTGTGGTGGATGCTGTTGTTTTTTTTTTTTTGTATAAATGCTTATTTTATTTTCACTATGTCTAAAAATGACAAAGAACGAATAACATGGGGGAAACTTATAGTAAGAATCTGATGTATTTAAAGCTGACATTTTGTATTAAAATATCGGTTAGAATTTTATCAATGAAATCTGGAAATTAATTTATTTAGATTTATAATTTTTAAACCCAAATTGCTGGTGTGTAAGAATTTGTCTACATCAACCGTAAATTTTTATTATTCAAACTACTATCCTTATCGTGGTTGCTATTTTTTTCACAATGTTTCAGTAGATGTAACCTCCGACATTCTTCAGGTTCATTTTTTGTTTTTTAACTTGGGAATTTTTCTATAAAACTTGGGAACCCACATGGAACCTCAAACTGAACCTCTTATTTAGTCCATAGGGGCATATTGTTCTCGTTCTGTCTGCTATGGCCGGGTATAAATGCTAATTAATTATACGAGGACAATTTGCCTCTGGACTAAATAAAATGGTTTGGTTCGAAGTTCGGTATAGATTTCCAAGTTAGAACCAAATTATTTAGTTCACAGGGTCAGATTTTTCTCACATAATTAATTAGCATCTTTGCTCGGTCATAGCAGAGAGAATGAGAACAATCTGTCCTAATCGACTAAATAAGACGTTCGGTTTGAAGTTCCGTACAGATTCCCAAGTTGGACAAAAAGATAACAGTTAAAAAAAAATGCACCTGAAGAAGGTTGGAGGTTTCTATTTACTTGCCTCTTCATGAGTGACGATTTAGACACAAGGTAGGTTTTTAATGTGGTGAAAATCCAGTCCCCCCCAAAAGGGAGCACTCTGGATTGGAACAAAAATAAAAATTGTCTCAGTCTAGAAGGATTTCTCCTTGACTGACCGAGGACAGAAAAGATGAAGTGTAATATCAGAACGGTATTACACTTTTAGCTAAAACGTTGTGAAAAAATAACAATCAAGATGAGAATAGTAGTTTGAATAATTCAAATAATCCAAATTATCAATCCTCATCTAAAAAATTCTGAAATATAAACCTTAAATATTTGACATTTGTTTCTGTTTACTGTATCCGTGTGCATATTGTATTATAAATTTCCCATTAATTAGATTTTTGATGTGTTGCTCCCATTTTCAAAAAGAAATGGGGCATTTCAGTACGTTGATGCTTGTTCGTTTGTGAATATTAGTGAAGTGGATTAGCCTACTCTAAGTGAATTGAGTACTGACTTATAAAGAATAACATTCTATTGTTGATAAGCATATATTTTAATAGCTAATTTCTCTCCAGCTGAAGTTGAGAGATTTAAGAAAGAAAATGTCTTCTGTCATGTTTAACCGTTGACTTTTGGAAAGATTCCTTAAGATGTCGTCCTAAACTGATTTAAAAATCGAGCTGTTGTTATAGTAGGATTCTATCTCTATAAAGTCACCATTCACCCATGCATGAAGTATTGTTGCCACATCTGGGCTGGTGCACAACAACTAGCCTCTTTCTCATGGACAGGGTGCAAAAAATAATTTCTAACTTAATAGGTCCCGCGCTGTCTGCTAAGCTCCAGTTTCTGTAAAATTGTCGCAGTGTTGTATCCCTGTGCTTGTTTTATAAGTACTTCCATGGAATTGACTTACTGCACTTGTATCCCCCTCAACGAAAATACTTCGACCCACTCAACTAATAGAAAAATCCCACCCTCTACTGTAGAGGTCTCTAGATGCTGGAAAATTTTTCTATTCTAATGGCTTCTATCCTCGAACCATTTGTCTTTGAAATTTCCTCCCTGCTTCCTATTTCCCCGACTGTACCAACACATATCTTACTACCCAAATCCCCCTATCACAGTAGTCGCTTATGCTTACACTTCAGTGGAATATGTCTTGTTTTGGGGTGAACAAAAGTGGGTTTTGGATGGAGGTTGTTTATTTTGAAGTTTCACTAGTGAAATTAGTATCAACATCGTCTCTTATTATTATTATTATTTGATAATTGTAAGAAACTTGTTAAGGAATTAAATATGATCGGTTTATTTAAATGCAATGTCTACCAATAAAAAAAAGGTGAAATTGTGATACTAGATGGACTACTGTCTAATTAGATTAGAAAAAATTTTGATGGTGGAATCAGAAATTTCATTTGAATTTAATTTCCTTTTGGAGTGCATTATCTGGTTCAGTCTTTGCCACCAAGATACCTTGCAAATCTTAAATTTCCCACTGTATGAAAGGCATGTCCCTATGCTATGACATGCCACATTGCATTGTTGAACAATACTATGTCGAAAGATGTCATTTTATCCTCCCCCCTCTATGAAGCATGGACATTTTCAATTTTGTCCTGCAGCAGATACTTGAAAAATATATTGACTCATGTCCAATTGCAGACATGAGCTCATCACTTATAAATGTAGAATGATAGTGAATTTTAGTCGTTGCACTTCTAAGTTTAATGAGAATTATGAACATAGTTCGAGAGTTTAAGAGATGTATTTACCCCCCCCCCCCCCCTCTTTTCAAGATATCTGTAAGAGTCCTATATAACCTTATATGGGATTATGCACATTGTTGAGGGGAGGGCTATTCATCATCCAATTGTTTCTTGGTTTGGGACATGTGTGTTCACTTTCATGAGTGTGTAGTACATGATTTGTCTGTGGTGGTCGACTGCTGTTGAAGTGTTTACATTTCAAAAACAAAACAACTCCCTTTTATAGATGGATGTGTTAATTGTTGATAAGATTATAAAAGCAAACATTCCATAAATGTACATTTTAAAAATGATACAAGGCGAATAAACATGTTGTTTGCTGTTAGAGTAGATGTCAGTCAGATTTCATCGACCCTCCCCAGCCTTGCTTAAAACGGAACTTTCAGGAACAAAAATTATTTCCAAGAATTTCCCATCCGTGGACTACAATACCACAGAGCTGTTGCATAGCGGACTACAATAGGTGGTTTTAAAGTCCAATGTTAACAAATTCTTCTTGTCGAGCTGTCCTCCTGAATAATGAAATTCTGACAATTTCACTCATCGTTTCCAATCCTTTCAAGGTGTTGTTCATCGCCAACAATCTCATTTCACAAAATTTGAGGGTATCCGAATTTTCACGAAAGGCTTCCACCCCTTTTTGCATAAAACTAAATTAAACTAATACAGCCTACATTGCCCGCCTTTGCACTGAGCAGTTGTGTTCCAAAATTCATAACGATCGGTTAATTAGTTTAAGAGTGAATCCTGTACATACAAATATATAAACATACCTAACTTTATGTAAAGATACAAATATTTTCAAAGGAACATTTTATTTTACTTAGATATTAGTTTAGCCTACTCAATCTTTTAACATGTTTGGTGATCATGTTAAATATTTGGACTACTATCTTCGAAGTGTTTACATTGTAATAGTTGTCTGCTTAAACAAGCATGCACTCACTTGACTCTGGTTGAGTCATCTCTTAACAACTTACGAACTTGTTTATATAGACTTCTTACATTTCTTTGTTTTAAAAATAATTCTGATTATTTTACCTGATAATGTGTGAATTCTTTACCATTTTCTTGTTTTCACTTTCTGACATAACTCATAACAAAAGTGAAAACCAAAATGTCGGTCATTGCATAAACAAACTGGTTCTTACTACAAATGTACGTTTTAACTTTGAAAAAAAAAAAAGGGTAAATTTGAAATTAGAGATATATTTACTAAACTTTGGAATTCAATAAAAACAAACCGGGAATATTGTAAACTATGGAATTCAATAAAAACAAACCCGGGAATATTATAAACTATGGGAATCAATAAAAACAAACCCGGGAATATTGTAAATTTCACTGTCCACCAATATTTTCTGAAAATTTCCTTTTAACTATAATTTCTCTTAGTAAAGTTTTTTTAATATTCTTAACAGTCTTTTCGCGCTAACAAACCGTCATTATTATATTGTGTGGGCAAAACTAATATTTAAGTAAAATAGAATTTTCTTTTGAAAACATTTGTAGCTTTATTTATATAACGTTAGGTATGCTTATGTATTTGTATGCACAGGATTCACTCCTAAACTAATTAACCAATCATTATGAATTTTTTAACACAGCTGTTAAACATTGTGAATATTCAGATACCTCCGATTTTTCAAAAGAGTATTGTAAAGGGTTTTTAGGGGGCATAATGTGGGCACTACCTCCTATTTAAAAAATCAAATATTTCAGATTTGCATTGAATTTGATCCATAATCAAACACGAATTAATCAATGTTCACTGAATTTCAATTTCTTCTTAAGAGCCCTTAAGTTTAATCCTTAAATTTGAGATATTTTCTAGAATCAAAATCATGTAATGGATTTTGATCAAAATTGGAATAATGATTTTAATAAGGTTTAGTATCATTATATCTTGATTTTAATCTTCATAAGGGATATAAAAGTTGTGCAAAACTGTTCTTTTCAGGAAATTAATTTTTCTCGTCATGTATAAAATTGTGAATTTAAAAAACTTTTTTGGCACAAGTCTTATTCTTGCTTTCACAACTTCCATTATTAACTATATGAAAGACAGTATCAGGATAGATGCCTCAGGTAATGGCAGATCAGGAGTTAGTGTAACTTGTCCACACTTTCGTAGGAGTACATAGCTGCACTCTAACTGAGGTGTAACATTCTACTATTTCTAGGTAGACAAGTAAATCTATAGTACTAGCTGTACCTACCTGGCGTTGGCCGAGGGGTGGGTGCAGTGAAGTTATTTCAATTTATGACTTATTTGTACATAAGGTAGACAACTTCTATTATATTCTTCAGTCTAAAATATGAGTTATCCCTCTTGCAGATTCGTTTTTTTTTAAGTAATCATTTACAAATATTAGCAATCGTCTGGGTCAGAATAAGTAATTTTTAAATAAATTGCATCAAAGTATATTATTATATTGTCAATAACATGGTACAACAATAACAAATGACATTTGTTAGTCAGAAACAAATTTTGATTCATCAGCTTAAATGCTAGTTGGGCCTGATTTTGAAAATCTGTCAAGATGTGATAAATCAAGAAGTTGTCAATCACCTCAGCAGAAACAGCCTACTCAGTGATAAGCAATATGGATTTCGTCCTGTAAGGTCAACAGCTGATCTACTGACTGTAATATCACACAGGATCAGTGAATCTATAGACAGGGCCGTCACTTTCAGAGCAATAGCTCTTGACATATCAAAGGCCTTTAATAGGATTTGGCATAAAGGTCTACTTCACAAGCTTGCTAGCTATGAAATATCTGGAAATATCCTCCTGATAGGTTCATTAAATTAGTCATTGATGGGCAGAAGTCTGAAGCACATAGTATCAATGTCGGTATGCCTTAAGAATCCATTCTGGGCCCAACCCTCTTACTGTTCTTCACAAACGATCTCCGAAATCACATTCTAAAACTTCTGTCGACATTTATGCAGACAACACAACCGTCTATGGCAACACTTCGAAGAGCATTATTGATCAAGATTTTACTGATTCTATGTCTTCAGACCTGGGGCACATGGTGCAATGAAGAAAAAGGTAGTTGGTTACTTTTAATGTCTAAAACCAAGCTTCTCTCCTTTCAACACCAAGGCTCAGATCATCACTTTGCCTCAATTGAAATGAATGGCTTTGTCCTTGAGGAAGTCTCCTGTTTTGATAAGTTTGTGGGACTGACCTTCACTCCAGACTTGAAATGAAACATTTACATCAAGTCCATTGCTAAGGATTGCTGGAAAAAAAAACGGTTAGATCATTCTACCGCTCTATGCATGATGCAATCATCTACCAGTATAAGAGTCAAATGCGTCCTAAGATGGAGTACTCTTGCCACATCTAGAGAAGTGCCACTTAGAGCACTCTTTCCTGCCTTGACAGAGTACAGAACAGACTTGAAATCTAGTGGGGAATGCCCTCTTCTCTTCTCTGCAGCCTCTTTCTTACAGAAGAGAGGTTGCTAGTCTTTCTCTGCTGTATCGTTATTTTCATGGCAGGTGCTCGACTGAGCTTCAATCTATGGTTCCTCCCCGTAAAACATTCACAACCAAAACTCGTCTAGCTACAATTGTAAAACATTTCCATTTCTCCCTCTGTGTAAACGGAGCTTCCATGAGTAAAATTTATTTCCTAGAATTACCCGTCTGTGGAACACAATACCACGGGCATGCTTTCCAGCTGACAACAACATGGTCGTATTCAAGTCCAATGTAAACAAATTCTTGTTGAGCAGTCCTCTTAAATGAAATTCTACCCAGTTTTAGCCATCGTTACCAATCATCGCGACGTTGTCTCACCGTCCACCTGACAAACTCATTAACCCGTATCTTCGAGTAGCATCTGGGCCTTGATAGGCGGTGACTTATTAGAAAAACAAAAGATCTGATGCTTAACTTACATTTGTCGATTTAGATGGGTTCGATGCATACAGTGAACTCCATGTATTTTTCAATAAAAGTTACGTTTTCAGGAATTTACTGTTGATATTAGAATCTGTTATGCAGATATTTTAAATGTGGGCTTATTCCATCTCCACAATAACCAACAATATATAACCAACAATATACCTCTTTTCAAAATATCCTGTAGTACATTAAATAATACACTTGCTGTACCTGATAGTATGTGTGATACTCTGTCCTTATCAGCAGTAGCAGTTTTGGTGGTTTAGCTGGTACAGCCACCCTTGGTGCTACTAGCAGCGTTTGCAGTGGACAGGGTATTAAGAAAACAAAGTTGCTTCATCTTTGCAGCTTTATATAGTCTTATTAAAACACGTTTACTTTCAGCGTTTAATGCCATTACGTGTTATTAATAATCTCTGCTTGCTGTTGTGTAAACACAGGAAAATGTATTTCGTCACATACGTTTTATCTTAGCTTAAGTTTTGACTTTGACCAAATCCAGCTTGATTGATGCCTGTTGAACTGTGGTTCGCAGATGATGTGAAGTGCTTTTCAAACTGTGATCAATCTTTATAAAGTTAGCTATGTTTATAGATTTGTATATACAAGATTCACCTCTAAACTAATTGACCACCGATCATTATGAATTTTGGAATATAGCTTCTAGGTTTAAGGGGCCCAAATGAGAGCTATATTTAGTTTTATGCAAAGGAGGTAAAAAGGGGGCAGAAGCCCTTCGTGAAAATCTAGATACCTCTGATTTTTGTGAAATTTTAACAATATGTATTAGACATCAATTAATAAATATTCCCTAAATTTCAATTTCTTTGGAGTATTTTAAAGGGTTTTTAGAGGGCATAATATGGGCACAATCTCCCCCCCCCCATTTAAAAGTTCACATATATCAGATTTGCATTTAATTTGATCCATTATATCTTGATTTTAATCTTTCTGAGGGAACATAAAAGTGGTGCAAATCTTTTCTGTTCGAGATATTAATTTTACTTATTCTTCTAGTTTAATATATATTTTAGTTTAAAAATCAACTCCTCAAATTCCAAGATTGACGTTTGCTGCATTAGCTAGACATTTTGTCTTGCATTAACAGGGTTTCATTTTCTTTCTATTGTGGCAGATGTATTAACATGGTGAAAATTCATATGTTTTGGTCTAATTAAAATTGAAGATTATTTTGAACTATTCGGTTGAAGACAAATCTTATGCATTGTATTTAAATAACGATTTATTATACAAGAATTTATTCAAAAAAGTTAATTCTTCAAAATAAAAACCATCATTGTCCATGACCTGCTGATACTCAAATCTTTTGGTGTTGAATCTAAAAATTCTTAAACCTTTTTAACTTCATCAGAAGACTCAAAACCGGCGACCGTTCATGCAAAACTGTATACCCCCAGAAATATTGACGACTTGAACGGTGTGGAAGTTCTGTCACATCCAGTTGTTACACCATCTGATTATAGTTTATCTTGATCAATACAGCACTTCATTAGGCGTTGCTGCCTTTCCCAACCTAATACTTTGCTTGGTTTTCTAAATTTTAAAGAAATTAAACATCTGACTGAAACATTATAACCTGTTTCTGGAGATCTTTGTTGCATTCATGTATTATCATGATAGAACAACACTCCTTTGTGATTAATCCCCTCAATAAAATATAAGTACATAAAAATTTTATAGAATTAAAAGCTATTTTCTGTTAGTTTCACAGATCCCATGAGTAGAATGATGTGTATGAATCTTATATATTTTTAATGAATACTAGCAAAGTATTTGCCCAAAAGACGACTTTTAGTTTAGCTCCTGCATAGGGCAGTTGGAACTTTTAGTATTCATTTTATTACATTCACCATTCCAAGGGCTCTTTATGCCAAATTCGGTGCAATTATAACAGATATTTTTGGAGCCTATAAGTTTATTATTATTACTAGAGTACTCGTCTGCCAAAGATGACAGTTTTTAAATAAATAAATAAAACATTGAAAAAATAGGAAAACTTTTTATAAAATTTATTTCCCTTTAAATAATGAACCGTTTAAATCACTCATCAAAATTAGCTTTATCCCAATATTCAAACAATTCTCACTTTTTATATACTTAATTGGGTGCTCCGGATATTATATACTGAAATACCTTCCTTAGTGTCACACACTAATTATATATATATATATATATATATATATATATATAAAGAGAGGGAGACACACACACACATATGCACACAAAACGTATTATGGTTGAGTTGTAGTATTTAAATTTTGATACTCTTATGACATGTCTGTCATTCCAAGGTTTCTTAATGCCAAATTTGGTCCAATTGTATTCAATAAATTTAGAACCTAAGTGTTTATTATTAATCGTAGCAGTATAATGTTAACGTTTCCATCTCACTCTTAGTTTTATGTCAAGGATGCTTCATGCCAAATTTGATGCAATTCTACCAAATAGTTTTTGAGCCTTTAAGTGCTAGACAGACAAAAGAACATTACTAAATTATATCAACTAGACTTTGTTAATGTTCAGTTATAATATATATTACAAATATTAATTTTTATTTCTCTTTTTCTTGCAGGTGAGTTGAAAGAAAAATGTATTGCTGTCAAGCTAAGTGATTTTTAAAAAAAATTTTGATTATATTATCTTTTGCTTGGGAATATTTTAAAGTTTACTTATATTTATTAAATCGTTTTATCCTCCATTTTTGTTCGATTTAAAACATTTTTTCTTAATTGCAAATAACTTGAAATTTGTTGATCCCTGTTTAAGAGCACTAATAAGTTATGTGTGTTAAGAAATGAGCATTTTCTTTCACAACAGAATCACACTAGAGGAGGAAGACACTGTATCTGTTTGTCATTAATGTTATGAATTTCATCTAACTATATGAACATGTTCTTAAACTCTCTAAGTAGGTAATTTTGTGGTCTAATCTTCAGTGATGTTTGGTCTACCTACCTACTCAGAATTTAGTCTTAGTAGTTCTTGCAGACTCGAGTTTCATAACTTAAGCCACTCATCTATGCTGGGTAATAGACTAAAGCTGTAATATCACAAACTCGGCTGTGGAGAAAGTATATTTGGATGGTGAGGCTATTGAGGTTGTTCAGAAATTTTGTTACTAGGGATGTGTAATGTGACATGTATCTTTAATAGAAAATATATCTTTAAGAGAAAAAAATAAATCCGGACAGTATAGGGAGATGTGTGCAGAACAGGAGACTATTTGTTTGGTCACATTGAAAGAATGGATGAGAGTGCTTGGGTTTGGAGATGTATAGAAAGAGGGATTAATATAGATCTGCCCAGAGATATGTTAGTTTGGAAGTCAATATCTAAAAGCTGCCCAACACATGTCAGCATGTAAAACAGACAAATCGAATATGATGATGATTTGAAATGATTGAAATTGGCTAAATTTTTTTTAATCTGTATGATTTTGTCTAATTCACTTATGGTTTAATATTTCATTAAAGTCAGGTAAATAAATAAAAAATATTTTTTTTTAATTATATAGCCACCCTCTTTCAATTACAAAGTCACTCCATCCAAACCAAATCACAAGGGCAACACTATTTTTAATTTGTGTTAACTATGCGAATAGAATCCCAGTACAAACTAAGAATCTATCTAATGATTCAGGAGTTATCGTATAGGAAAAAATAAATCATTTTTCCGTTATTATTATTACTTGCAAAAATATGCTCTCTACAGTGACACATTTTTTGCTGACAAAAATGCAGTAGGTAATGTCTGGGGGGATGGTATCATGACAACAGAACAGATACTACACTACCCCACCGTGAATTGAAAATTGAAAGTGCATTATTCTAAAATAGTATAGTAAACTGAATTGAGCATTAAAAGACAGCAATAGTGTTGGCTACAGATATAAGAGTACTACTTTAATTTCGACCGCAGGCAGATACCAAATCTCATTAGTAATAGATATTTCAAATAATCATGATGACACACCAGTTCTCGTTAAATCACCAAAGTTAAGAGACGTTGAGCCTGGTCAGTACCAGATAGGTGACCATTTGGGAATACCAGGCGTTGTATGTCATCTTCCCTGACCAGGATATACATGTGGCTGGGGATTACGTATGAATTTGATATTTCTAGAAACTCCCCCCCCCCCCCCCGGGTAAATACCACACCAGGTATTACCACACGTACTATTATTATTATTATTATTATTACTATTATAGATATAGAGAAGTACAATAGTACAATAATATTAATAAGAGTAATAGTATAATTTTGGTTTCAAGTAGATGCCAAATCTCCATTAGTAATAGATCATTATTACTAACAAATGTGCAAGAACGGGTTTTTCCCACAGTGAGATTTATTGAAACTTTAATTTCGTATTTCATCATTCTGAATTAAATTAAGTGTTCTTTATTGCCACTCGATAAAATTCCATCCAAGTATCAGATTCCCCCCATTCATGAATTCTTGGTTGTAACTGATATTAGCTATTTTAAAATGGAAATCTGGTTTTCATTCACATATTCAAATGGGAACTTTAGAAATGTTTTACTTTTTTAGAACCAGATATAAAATGTTGCATGATTTAATAGTTAATCACTATCTGTATTGTTCTTGGAATTAATTGATTTTCTCTGGGAAAGAAAAATAAATTTACTAAATTTTAAGTTCTTGTAGTTATTTAGCTCTTATTAAAATTGATTCCACTTTTTTACAGTTCCATAAAGTTATTATATTTACAATATTTGATAAACCTAAGAGAAAATCGCTCATTTAAAAAATTCACATTTACTTTAAATTCATAATGATATGCAACATCTATATAATAATACGCTAAGGCATTTTACATTTGTTTGTACGTTATCACCTTTCACTCATTAAAAAAATGAGATCATCCGATTAGCAAAGATAAGATGTTGGGGATTAATCTGATGTCGCTAATAAAAATAATTCTGACTTTAGCTATTTTAAAATAAAATTGTTCCAAAATCAAACTATGTCCCATTGACTAAAACAGTACAATTTTAAATAAATGAATTCCAAAAAGTGGCATTCGTTTTACTGATATGAAAAATATTCAGCTGACAATTATTTTTTACACTAAGAAAACATAGAATATTTATTGTTTAAAAATAATAAATAAGTTGCAACATTTTTAAATAAAGAAAAAACATTTGTTTTATTTCTTCAAGGAATATGTAGCTGAGAATGATGATTATTTTTACTTCAGTAAAAATAATCATTTTTTCTTAATAGTGTTAATCCTGACAGACATTATTTCAAAAGGAATATATTTTTTAACCATAAATTATAGAGATTGATGTAGAAAGAACCATAGAATTTTCACGGGGTCTCGCTTGTGTAATAATAAATATAGTTACGAGAAAATGCCTTTGGGGATTGAATCTTGACTTATTGAAAATTGTATTTTACTTTAAATGCAAAAGATTCAATATTGGAGCAGATTAAAAAAAAACGCAAACATTTCAAAAAATTGCATGAAGATGGTATAAATAGCGAATAACGAATTTGAATTTAGTTTCATGTTATAGGGGTATTCAAAAAGAAATGCATTTTCTTTCAATTATTTTCTATTAACACAATTCGTTCTTACATTTGTTTTCCTCAATAAAAACATTTTTTCATAAGTGTGATAGCATATGCAATGCCCGGTTCTCATCAGCTGCAACAGTTTTGGTGGCCAAGATGATACTGCCACTCTTGGTGTCACCAACAACTTTTGCTACTGGACAGGGTATTAAGAAAACAAAGTTTGTTGATCTTTGCATATTCATACTCTTAGTAAAATGCATTTACTTTCGGCCATTGATGACATTACGTACCATCAACGATCATTTGATGCCACGTAAACATGTCAATTTAAATGGATATTTGTATTTAAAAAAAAAAAATAATAAAATAAAAATCACCCCGTTAATATTTTTATTATAAATTAGCCAGGGATCCATTACATTCACGTTTGTTTTGTAACTATTTCTATGTTCTGTAATCTTTACTTGTTGGGTTCAGTATCTACAAAAAGAATAAGAGTTATTCTTCTTAGCTGATTTTTATTTTTTAAGATTTCCATATTAGCAAACTATTGAATCAGATAAAATATTAAAAACAAAAAAATTGTAGCGAAGTATGTTAGTTTATTCTCAGTAACATGGTACAACAATAACAAATGAAAATTGGCTAGTCTGTTTTACTTATGTTAGCTTTAATCCTATTTAGGTCCAATTTCTTAATTCGACAAATAATTTTATATGTTAGATGATGAAGTACTATTTGCATCCTAAATCATTGAACATCTATTAAATGAAGTAAATGAAATGGAGATTTCCCGTTGAGCTACTTGGCTGCAGACTGTAATTCTGTTTCCCAAGCTAAATTTTCTTTCATCGATTCTCACTGATTTAGGCCACAGACTTTCAACGTTTATAATAAAAAATAATAGTCGGCATGGTTGTTCAAGTATGAATATCTACTTTAAATAATGATTCATTGGAATAAAATCTGTTGGATGTTAAATCCATTATTCACTTCACATTGTATCTAATTGTGAGCATATAAAAAAGCTTGAAACTCTACAGATATACATTAGTTAATATTTCAACAGAAAAGAACTATTTGAACGTCAGTTTGCCAATGGTCTCTTTGCCGAGTTGGTTAAAGTTTTCATGACCATCAGAAAGCTCCCCCCCCCCCCTGTGAACACAGGTTAATTTTTTTTTTTTTCGTTTTAGTCACATGAAAAAGATTCAAACTGTTTCTCAACAGTAATATTTATAATTTTATCCACCCATTTAGCATAATGGTTAATACCCATTCGTATCATACCAAAAAAAAAAAAAAAAGAGCAATCCAGGGAAAGGAGTGGTGCCCTCCCCTATATTTCCGTTTTGTAACCAATGGAAAGGGAGCCTTTGGGTCGCCCTCTACTACAGTCAATCCATTTATTCTTTTTATTTAAATGTAAACAGTGAGCTAAAGGGATTGTTTTTACTGTCTTTCTAAATGATTACAGTGTTCTCTTTAACAATTTAGGCTAGCTAGTGTTGATATGAGTTACCATTAACAAAACAGAATTTAGAACAACAATTTTATCAACTTGAGATTGTTTTCTTATCTCTCTCTCTCTTGTCATTCTTTCTCTCCCCACACTGATCAGAAGGTTTAATCTTTATTTATACACTTGACTGCCTTTTATAGACTTTTTCTTTTGTATTTTGTTACACTGTCTTAAAGTACAAGTTGTCATTCTTTGAAAAGGTTAACCTACTTTTTTTTAAGCTTAAAAAAAAAAAAAAAAAAAAAAAAAAAAAAATCTTGTTCTTTTTTTTTCTCATTGACACTGGCACTTCAAAATTATCAGTGTAAGACATTTTACTATATATTTTTACATATCTCTCCTTGTATAAAAAATAATTCACTAACCTATAATCTCAGAAAAGCTGTAAGCCCTACTTATATTTTCACCCCAACTTCAAATAGGATAACTGTTGTAATTATTATGTAGCTCATTTCCAATCATCTGAGAACAATATAATTAATGTCTTTTTCAAATAAGGAAATAACTTGAGAATACATAGTAAATAATTATATATAGTTGTTTGACAATTAAAATTTTAATGTTTAAAATTTACAAATATATTTACTGTTAAAGAAACTTACTTTTATTTATTCCATCTTGAATTACATTTTAAGCGTGACATAAAAAAAT
Source organism: Sepiola atlantica (assembly GCA_963556195.1). Taxonomy (NCBI): domain Eukaryota; kingdom Metazoa; phylum Mollusca; class Cephalopoda; order Sepiida; family Sepiolidae; genus Sepiola; species Sepiola atlantica. The sequence continues at coordinate 58,428,489 of OY744529.1, read as the reverse complement.
ATTTCTGTACTATGTAAAGTTTACATTTTCTTGATTTTTAAATCTGCAGAAAGAAAATGTATTTCGTATCAAGTAATTCTTAAGATATAACGATATCTTTTTGTATATTAAAGTCAATATTTTCTAAAATAAATTTACTGTTACCGTAAAAGAATTATTTAAAATATTTTATTAATTTTTTCTACTTTTTAATTTATTCACTGTTCCTATTAAAAATTAAAATTATATTGTCAGTTTTTCCTTTTTCAATAGATAAAAAATGTCCAGAGGTAAACTAATAAAATGCAAGTAATATGTGATCTTTTAAAAATTTTTCTTATCAATAATTGTTTTTAAATTGGAGTGGGAAAGGCAGAAAAGAAATAGACTTACCACAAGATGGTCGATTTATAAGCCCTGAAGAAACCGGAAGTCCACAACCTCCATAACTTTATATATATATAGAGAGAGAGAGAATTTAAACTGATCTCTCTCATTGGCTGAAGATCGAACTGTTAAAAATGGAAACCGCCAACAATTAAAAAAAAAAAAAAAATAATGAATAAGAAAAATGCCAAGGAATCGTAGCATGTAGGTAACAAGATGATCATCTCAAGTTTTGTAATCTTGCAAAAGATATATGATCTTGAGAAATCGAGAACCCATCTTTAAATAAGAGAAATGTAGATTACAAATTTACTTATGTTTTTTCTAAACACTTATACTTTTCTTTCATTTTGATAATAACTTATTTTTTCGATAAAAAGTTTATTTATTTAAGTCTGCCTTAGATGATAAAAACTTGACTTTTAACTGTAAATTTATTAGAAACTAGCAGAAAGATCACATGATTTAATGAGGAATCCTATATTCTTTTGCACCCGTAATACTTAGTTAGTTTTATTGGTTTACATTTAAATTATTAGATTCAATTTTAGGGTGGGAACAAAGGATGTATCCAGCATTGATTGGCTGGAAGTGGGATAGTATAAATAAAGTGATATTAAACTAAATTTTGGTAAATTTATAATCTTTAACCTCCTTGCAGCATACCCGTCAATTTGCGGGGAATCAAGCTCTGAACTGATTATTAACATTTATTCTTTTAATTTCTATAATTTTCAAATTATAAATAAATGAAAATAAGTTATAACGTTGTATTTCCTGTTTATGCACAATCAGACCTCCTACCATTATGTTGTACCCCTCTGATCGAAATGAAATTATAATTTATATTTATCCAAGTTCTCTGGGTAATGTAGTTTTATGGTTTATTCTATCTCCAAAACTTTAAGAGTTTGTGAACAAGCAGATAGAAATTAAAAATTTCTCTGTATAAAGTTATGTATATGTTTATATATTTGTATGTACAGGATCACTCATAAACTAATAAACCTATCATTGTGAACTTTGGAACACAGCTGCTAAGCGTAGAGGGTCGTAATGTGGGCTATATTTAGTTTTAGTTTTCTGCAAAGGGAGTAAAAAGAGTGGAGAGTTTTTAGAAGGCATAATATGGGCACAACCTCCTATTCGAAATTTAAAATATTTCAAATTTGCATTGAATTTGATCCATATTCATTAGACACTAATTAAGCAAGATTCACTGAATTTTAATTTCTCTTTAAGACTCTTTAAGCTTAAGCCTTAAATTTTAGACATTTTCTTGAATCAAAATAATGCAGTGGATTTTGATCAAAATTAGAATAAGAATTTTAGACAAAGATTAGTATCATTATATGTTGATTGTAATCTTTGTAAGGGGACATAAAAGTTGTGTAAAACTGTTCTGTTCGGAAAAATTAATTTTACCGATACTGGGACGGGTATTCTTCTAGTTTATATATAAATTCCAGCAAATATTTGTAAAATTATTTGTAAAAATGTTTATAAAATATAATCATTGGCTTTTTTTTATTTTTAACATAGTTCACCCCAAACAAGGCAAGTTGCCACTGTAAACGTAAGGGGCTACTGAGAATTAGGGTGAAAGTTTTGGGCGTCATCCTAAATTGGGAGCTGTGCAGCGAGATGCTTGTTCACATTAGTTTTAAATTTCTGCATGTCGGTACAGTCGGGGAAACAGAGAGCAGAAAGGGAGTTCTGGGGACCTCAACAGTCAATGCATGGGATTTAGCTGATTGTCGGGTTGGTCGAGTGTATTTACATGGAAGGGGCACCAGAGCAGCTAGTTTATCAGAGCACATTCCATTGTATTACTTGTAAAACAAGCACAAGGATGCAACATTGCGGCGATGAGACAAGGGGTTTAGCTTGGTGGATACTTAGAGACCTATTAGATTAACGACTCTTTTTTGGACCTTGTCTGAGAGAGAGAGAGAGAGAGAGAGAGAGAGAGAGAGACTAGTGGATGGTGAACCAGTCCAGATGTGACAACAATACTCCATGCATAGGGACGGATGGTGGCTTTGTAGAGATATAGGATACTGCCAGGTGTGAAAAGTTTTCTAGCACGGTAGAGAGAGTCCACCTTCTTAGCAGCAGGTTTGCCAACGTCTTCTATGTATTTGTTCCAATTCATGTTACCTGTGAATGTTAGGTCGAGGAGTTTAAATGTTGGACTCTGAGGTAGGGTGTTATTTGCCATGGTAATCGGTGGTTGAAGAGGTTTCTTGTAGTTGTTGAACAAAAGGAGCTTTGTCTTAGCAGCATTAAATGTTACCATCTATTTATGACCCCATTCCACTATAGACTGGAGGTCACTTTCTAATGATTCAGCTATTGCCTTGGATATGTGCATGTCCGTTTTGCCCACATGAGGAGAGTAGAGAATGGTGTCGTCAGCAAATATACCCATCTCAAACACAATGTCATCAGGGAGATCGTTTATGAAAATCAGGTACAATAAAGGTCCAAGGATTGATCACTAGGATACACCTGCATTTATGTCATGTTGTTTGGATGAACGGCCGTCGAGGACAACCTGGATCTTTCTTTTGGTTAGGAAGGATCTAATTATTTTAAATATTCGTCCAGTAATACCATATGAATTAATTTTTATGAGAAAACCTTTATGCCAGATCTTGTCAAAAACTTTAGATATATCAAATGTTTCCACCCTAGCTTCACCTGCCTTGTCCAGTTTATCGTATATGTATTCGGAGATCACCATTAGGATATCCGCAGTAGACTGCTTGCCTAAAACCATACTGATGGTCAGAAAGAAGTTCAGCATTAACGAGGTGCCGGACTATTGCTAGATTGCTTAAGGATTCAAAGATTTTATTCCAAGAGCGGGAGTAGACTGATGGGGCGATAATTCTGAGAAGAGGCAATTTTCCAGCTATCATGGAAGCAAGATTCAGCAAGGCATTTGTTGAAGAGTTTGGAGAGGACAGGGGCCAGTTCAGCAGAGCATTTCTTTATTACTATTACTGGTATAAGATCAGGCCAACATGCTGTGGAGGTGTCAAGGTTTTTTTGGGGGGTCCAGGACATAAGATGGGGTGATGATCAGGTCATCAAGTGTGGCTTCAGTCTGCAATGGGAAATTTGGGAGAGAGTGGTTTGTGGAGTTTAAGGCGAAATGCTGGGAAAGTAGTTCAGCCATTGTCAGGTGCCGTGCAAACGACATCATTGTGGTTGGATAGTGGAGGAATTGTTGATTGCCCATTGTTCAACACACAATGAAGATTTTCCAGAAATCACGAGTACCTAGTTTCTGCGACTGAATGCGTTTTCTGGTCATCTTTGTAGACCTTCTCTTTGCTTCATGTATCAAAGGTTTTTACTGAAATATTAAATTTTATTTATTAAAAAGATTTCTATGATTATTTCTATTTTATGAATGGTAAAAATGAAAACGGACATTAAAATATTAATACTATGATATTGATTTTTTGACCATATCAACTAAAGGAAGATCAAGTTTACTGAGTTCAGTGTATTTCTAAATTTACCTTGGGTTTTATGTCTTGTTGACAGAGGGTTGATGCCAATTGTACCACCACTATTTATTGGCAACACTACTACCATCACTACTACTACTACTGATAATAGTAGTAGTAGTAGTAGTAGTAGTGATTGTTAATGGACATTTCTCGGGAATATACATGAATATTTATGCAACAACTTATGACCAAATAAGTCCCTATTTACTTGCCTTTTAATGTGGGTAAAATCCAGCTTCCCAAAAAAGGGTACTTGTGATTGGGATAAAATAAAAATAGTTTAGGAGGATTTCTCCTTCACTTAAACAGTTTGTGTGTGCATGCAGGCATGTGTGTATTTGTAACAGAGAGTGTAAGTCACTAGTAGATAAAAACGGACACATCCACTCTGTTACATTTTTGATTACCAAGGTATGTATAAACTTATACACACACCCGTCGTCATCAAGAATCCAGGTTTTGATCGTTTGTAGACAAAATCACTCAGACGTTGCTGTTAGTTTCTAAGAACGTTTATTAATGTAGATAACTTGGACCATTCATAAACCCAGAGTGAGGGAGATACAAAGACTGTAACACGTGGACTACCGCGTTAGAAAGACAGAGAAAAAGACAGATAGCTTGTGTCACGGTTCACCTAGCAGCACTGCACCCCCTCCCCAGCGGAGACAGCACTTTTTACGCATCCTCTCTGCTTGAAGTGTCACCAGGAAGAGACCGAATTCTCCCTATCCCCTGGAAGCCACATGATTTCATTGACTTTTGTTTCTGGAATCACCTTTGACCCCTAGGTGTTACTCACTTTTCGATTCAGATGTACACCTTTGGTTATGTAACAAAATCAGGTGATAGCAATACTTGCATATGAGTTGCAGCCATCATACATACATATATGTAATTCGATTGACCCACCTTGCCAGTTTGTCGCTAGTGTTGTGTTGTTAGTTCTGATTGCCGATTCATATGGCGTAAATTCTTTCTCCCCACATTGTCTGCTTAGATCAGAGAAGTACACCAATCATCAAACGATAATCCTCTACAGGTTGGACATTTGGTATAGCAAATAAATTTCAAATAATGCAAATAAATTTCAACAGTTAACAGTTGATTGGAACATATAATTTCTCGGAAAATGATAACGGAAATTCCTGCCTCGACACTGAATGCGTTGAAACATTCTATCCGATTTTTATCGCAGATGACACAAAAATTTTTTTTGGTTGGTGCAAAATAATTGTGCTTTTATAATTTTCTGAATGATATATATATTTGGTCTTAACTCCCTCGGATCATACCTAGTATATCAATGACTTACAACTATCTTGAGGAATGGCATCAAATCTTAAATTGTTAAATGAAGCCAGATACTCAGCAATAATTATCTTCATTGAGAAAATTAATTTCATTCATTAAAGTGATGCAGTGGATAGTTAGTGTTTGGAAAAACGCTATCTGAAAACAAAACAAAAAAGTTTTATGTCTCCAATATTAATGAAATATTTTATTTTAATCTATTATTATACTCATCATCATCATCATTCATCATCTAGTCGTTGTCGTCGTGTCATAGATCCTCTTGACTCTCTCACACCATCTTGCTATATCCTCCATCACACCTGGTAGGTCTTCATAGGTGCATTGTGAGTATTCTGTTAGTTGATTGACGTAGGTTCTGTGCAATCTACCCACTGAGCCAAATCCTTGTTTTGGCATCCACAGAAGAACATCGCTGATGATTTCATCCTTAGCCCTCGTCCAGCAATGTCAAGCAAATAGGGTTCTTTTCTCTCTGATTATGGCTGAAATCTGAGGGAGGTGTCCATAGTGTTGCTCTCTCGTGGGGTGCTGCCTCCAAGAGAAGACCAGCTCTTAGCATTCTGGTGTATACACCATCAATTTTCTTCAATCTTTTGGTGAAAGTTCAAGTGTTACTATTACACTAAATGTGTGTTAATCAACGTTTGTTTCCCTAAGGATTTCTTCTATATACTTTAATAACACAAAATACATGATAAAATATACCTTAATTTTTGGATTGAGTTATGTTTGTGAAAAAAAAAATCTGTTAATTAGCCATGATTTGTAATGAACTGAACAAGTCACCCATGTCTCTCTTAGCTGTCTATTTATTTTTCTCATCCCCCCTCTCACTATGTTGATTCTAGTATCTTTTAATGTGAAAGATTCAATGTTTTTTTAACATCGCCATCTAATTTACATATATGTGTCTATACACACCACAACCACATATGCAAATTATATTGCAAAATAATAAGTCTTTCCTTCTATATAAGAATAATAATACTTCTATATAATAATACTACTACTAATAATAATGAGAAATCGATGGTAAGCGTCCGTTGTGATAACACAAAGTCATTTGCAATAGTTATCGAAAAAGGTGGAGAGTACTTAAAATCTGGGGAGATTTGTTATCACTGAGACTCCAGAAAACACCACTGGTGATTATCAGTGAGCAATCACTGATGATGACCTGTGTGAGAACTCCTAGTGAGTCCAAATAAATAATATAGAAGTGAAGAGACTTACTATTTTTAATCATGTATGATGAATGTCTTAAAAGATGTGTCAGACTTTATGAATTTTCAAATGCAATCAAAGTAGAATAAATAGTTGTAGTAGTTGTGACTCAATGGGGTCATGGGTACGTCTAGTTTATACATTTTTCACGAGATGTAAAAAGTTTCTTTTCTTTATAGTTAAATAAAATAATTCTACCTTTTCTAAATTCAGTCGAACTTGTTCACAACTAAAGAAAACAAACATAACTTTGGCCTTGAATGGGACCATGGCTTTCCTGCAGCCAGTCCGCTGCAGCCAGTCCGCTGCAGATGAGATGCTCGCTTCTAAAAATTCATTATACTAGATTTTTTGTTTGACTTTTTAAGAGTGTCTTATTTAGAAATGCTTAGCACTAAAACATTCTGTGATATTCAGTCCGGTCATCGTTTATCGTTTTCTCCTTCTCAATATTGAACCCATACACACTGATTGGATACACTTCACGCCATCCCTTGAACCAATTTTGTATTTGCACTTTCTCAGCTGAGTTGAAATTTGCTTTACAAATACACCTCGATAAGGTGCACGTGTAGTGATGTAGGATGGGAACGTCAGCAATGACCAGGGTGCACTCCGAGAAGAAGTGTACTTTGCTCAGTTTTATCCAATTCACTAGGACCAACTTAAGAGAATTCAGACATCATGATAATTACAAAAAACAACTTTTCTATGCTTTCATATAAAATGTTGTGTTCTCTACTTAATTGACATCTAACTCATTATTTACTAGAAGGACGTGTAACATTCCCTTAACAAAACAGTTTGCACCACTTTTAATATGCCCCCTTACAAAGATTAAAATTAAGATATAATGATAGTAAACCTTATTTCTAGAATCCTTATTCTAATTTTTATCAAAATCCATTACATGATTTTGATTCTAGAAAATGTCTAAAATTGAAGGCTTAATCTTAAGGGGTCTTAAGAAAAGATTGAAATTTTAGAGATTTTTGCTTTATTGGTGACTAATGACTATGGATCAAATTCAATGCAACTTTGAAATATTTGAATATTCAAATTGGAGGTTGTGCCCATATAATGCCCCCTAAAACCCCCAAATTTTCATGAAGGGCTTTCACTCCTTTTTACCCCTTTTGTATAAAACTAAATTAAACTAAACATAGCCCACATTACGACCCATTACACCTAGCAGCTGTATTCCAAAATTTATAATGATCGGTTAATTAATTAGGAGTGAATCCTGTACCTAGAAATATATAAACATATATGCATACTTCATTTTATATAAATAGAGATTTACCTTGCTGTGTGCTATGAAAGCAACATGGATGCATATGTTCAACATATTTGATACCTGAGAAACGTTGAATAATCCCTACTTGTCTATTATATATATATTTCATTAAAAAATGACATCTTATTTACAACTTGGGTTTTTCTCATAAAATGTTCGTGTCTTTGCAATTATCGTAGTTAAAAGCTGGTATGCTCATAGTCAACCTTGACAAAGAACAGTCCTTATTTTTACTAACCGTAACTATTTTATTTTTTAACCTGAGTGAATGCTCTATCTATTTAGATTTTAAAATTGTTCAACAAGAAAATAAATATTAAGTTTTGTTCATATATTTCATATTTTCTGAGAGAGAAAAAAAAAGAAGCTAAAATAAGATTAGATTCAAAGCTTTCAAAAATGCAATTTCTCTGTTCATCTTAAATAATGACTTTAAGTTAATCCAGTTGAACAACTGAATTATTTCACTGCTGTTTACAAAGTAATCGAAATGGCGTTGAAAGTAGAAAGTAACGAATTGTATGTTAATGAAGTGTTTGCTTAATGAAATATGGGAAAACATTTTTTGTCACACTTTCTCTTGTTTCACTGCATTTCTCTAATTTCAATTACAATAAATTATTGAATTGAAGACCCAGGAATTGCGATGGCAGATTTAATCTGAGGATTCTATGAGTTAGAAGAATATCTATTAATGATGACTAATATGATTAAGATTGGATAAAAAAGCGAAATAAATATATATTTCGCTTTTTCAAATGAAATACTATTCAATTATTAGAAAAAGAAGTTGAAAAAAAAAAACTGAATAAAAATGTATACTTTGCAACCTTGTGGAATATTCTCCATTTTCCATAGTAAAACAAAATAAGGAATTACTAGTTTATATCCTCTCTTGTGTTGGTACAATACCTGGGTATGTCAATTTCTATCTTTACCTAGCTTCTACCGGTTTATAGCAAGTACAAAGAAAAATATTTGTGAAATTTCATGGAAAACATATGCTACTTTGTATTTGTATGAGAGAGTAAGTAACTACGATCAATGTTTTTATGTATTCTTTTTTATTGGCAAAAAACATTAGAAATTATGTTTTTAAGCAAAAAAAATTTTCTTTGAACTAATGCCGAATACCCTTTATACCTTTAGGGAGGGCCTGTGGACGAGTGGTTATAGCACTTGTCTTTGGGCTGGACGACCCGGGTTCGATCCCACTCACGGCATGCAAATTTTCGGGTCTGAAAACTCCCTCTGTCCACCCAGCAGTAAATGGCTAAAACTCAGGGAAGGTTCAAGGCAGTGGAAGGAGAGGGATGGGCTCTGCCTTCCATATGCTGTGCCCTAGACACGGTGATTCTTAACAAATCACCGCCGCTACAGCCATGGGCAGTGTGCGATGTCGGCAACGACACTCGTGCGCGCCCAGGCTTTACCTTTTTTTACCCTTTGTTTATTTTTTTGCGGATTATCAAAAAAGAAAAGTCATTTAGTTTAAAAAAAAAAAAATTATTTAATGTTTTATGTTAATTTCTTTACATTTATAAAACATTTATCTAGTTAAAACGAAATCCTTTAGACTAAGTGAGATTCGAACTCTGATAGTGACATCATAAAAGCTACTGCCTTAGTAAAGTCTACTCTACCTATTCCTTTTTTGTCAATTAATCACATGTTTCTATTTGCGTACGAACAAGCTCCAAAAACACCATAACTCTTTAATAGATATTTTATAAATCCTTTTTAATTTTGTTTTTTTTATTTTATCATAGGATTATGTAATAAAAACTGGACGCCGAATATAACTTAAGGATAAGCTTTATTTAACCATTTGTTGCTTAGCTAGACAAATAGTGTTTTAACATTCACTCTTAATATACACGAATGTAGAACATTCCATTATTACTCCAAGGGGGAGACAGGCATCAATTATCTTTGTTACTACATTCTCCCCCATCTATCTTCTTATTCGTAGGGAACAAAATCATCCCATCGACCTGGCCTCCTGCGGGTTCTTTGAGGGCGTCTTGGTTGTTCGTGCCCGACATCCATTTCTAATCTAGGCTCCTCGGGACCTGACGACGTTTCGGGACTGTCTTGTGTTGCTGGTTTAGGGCTAAAATATCTTGAGTACTCGTCTATTATTGTGAGCATGTATTTATTTTTAGTTTTAGAGGGTAAAGGGCCCTTAAAATCCAGGTTAAGTCTTTCAAAAGGCTGTGTGGCCTTAATGAGTGTTGCTGGAGGAGGTTTGTAGAACCTGGGCTTATTTTCTGCGCATATCCGACAAGAGTTCGTAATTCTTTTTACGTCTTCAACAGAATATGGCAAGTTTCTGCTCCTGACTACGTGAATCATTCTTGTGATACCTGGGTGACACAATTCCCTGTGTATATACTGAAGATCATCTGAGCCAGTTACCAGGCCACACACCCTTGAAAGCGCGTCGACCGCGGCATTCTCCTTACCAGGGCGGTAAGTGACGTCAAAGGAGTAGCAAGAAAGCTCCATTCTCCATCTCGCTATTTTCTCGTTTTTTATTTTACTCGTTGTTTTTGGGTTAAACATAAACGAGACCGACTTTTGGTCAGTGATTAATTCAAAATGTCGGCCGATTAAGTAATGCCTCCATTTTCGTAATGCCTCAACTATGGCGTACGCTTCTTTTTCTATTGCAGAGTGTCGTCGCTCGGATTTCGAAAGTGTTCTTGAAAAAAAAGCTACAGGACGACCGGATTGTCTCAGTGAGGCAGCTATCGCACAGTCGGAGGCATCCGTCTCAACTAATAGAGGGATAAAAGGATCCACAGCAGAAATGGCAGACTGAGCAATGTTCCTTTTCATGTTTTGAAATGCTCTGATGGCGGAACAGGACAACGGAAAAGTAGATACTTGTGTCAATGGGTGTATTTTTTCTGAAAAAGACGCAACCCATTGGGAGTAGTGAGCAAACATACCGAGGGCTCGTCGTAAAGAGGGCATGTTTCCAGGGATTGGTAATTCCATTAGCGGTTTCAGTCGCTCGGGATCCGGCGTCATGGTGCCATTTTTGACAATGTATCCCAATAATTTGATGCTTTTCAAGTTGTAGGAACATTTTTCACTGTTCAAAGTCAGATTATATTTCTTGACGGCAGCCATGAATCGTTTAAGGTTGTGGTCATGTTCAGCTTGGTTATGTCCGCATACTGTGACATTGTCTATATATGCAACAGTACCCTTCAATTTTTCATTGGAGATTATTTCATCTATTACCCTCTGGAAGCTAGCCACACCATTTGTTATCCCAAAAGGAATTCGGCAGAACTGATATAGGCGACCGCAGGCCTCGAATGCCGTGTAGGGCTTATCCTCTGGCTTGATAGGTACCTGATGGTAGGCACTTCTGAGATCTAAAGTACTGAAAGTGTGATATTTTGCAATATTAGAAATCATTTCGTCAATACGAGGCAGTGGATAGGCATCGAGTAATGTGTATCTGTTGATGGTCTGGGAATAGTCAATGACCATCCTTTTCTTGTGATTTTCAGTGGCTGTTACGAGGACCTGTGCTCGCCATGGAGATTCACTTGGCTCTATAATTCCTTCCTTAAGTAGTTTTGTTACTTCTGCTGCTATGAACTGCTTGTCCGTTTCTGAATAGCGTCTTGATTTTATTGCTATTGGTTTGCAGTCAGGAGTTAAGTTTGTAAAAAGTGACGGGTGCCGCACTTTGACAGCTGCTAGTCCACATACGCTTAGGACTGGCTTGGGGCCACCAAAAGGAATTTCAACGCATGAATGTTGTTTTAGAAAATTGTGACCCAAAATCACTTCGCAGCAGAGGTTTTTCATTACTGATAATTTGATCCCTTGATAGGAGTTTCCTTTTAGTTTCAGGTTAACCATGCAATATCCAATTACATGGGACGATAAAGATGAATTTGCCATTGATATTTGGTTGGAACAAGGAAATATTTCCCATTTATTTGCTTTTACAATACTGGCATTAATAAAACTTTCGGAACTGCCTGTATCAATAAGCGCATGAATAGTCAATCCATTGATTTTTACCCTCACGATTGTTTTTGAGAGGCAGCCGGGGAATGCAGCTGATATTGTAATTGGTGCTACAGTAGCAAGAGTAGCCGAACGTTTTTTTTGAGAAGCTGACCGGCAAACTTTCGAAAAATGTCCCTGCTTATCACACTTGTGGCATCTAACATCTCGAGCCGGGCAGGACGAACGAGCATGTATACGAAGGCCACAAAAGTAGCATGTGGATCCAGCTGAGGCGGCAGTGATAAGTTGTTCGTGATCGTTAGAAAGGGGGGTGGCAGCATCTTGGACAATGGAAGAATTTTGAACATGCAGAGGAGGGGCTACGATAGCAGCTCCCAAAATATCGGGTTGTAAATAGAAGACAGACTGCTTCTGTGCCATGTCCAACGTTAGAGCTTGTTCATAAGCTGTTGGTAAGTCTAGGTTTTTATTCTCTAGTAGTCTTTGTCTTATTTGGTTGGACTGTATTCCATTAATAAATGCGTCCCTGATAAAAACATCTCTCGCTTGGTTCGCAGTTAAGGCTGTAAATTCACACTCGCGACTTAACGTCTTTAGAATCTGAAGGTATTGTTCAAGGCTTTCTTCTGGTTGTTGACGCCGGGTAGCAAGTAAATGTCTAGCAAAAATAGTATTTTTTTTCTTTACAAACATGGCTTCTAAAATGTCCACCGCAGTTTCATAATTTTCACATTCAGATAAATTTCTATAAATAGCAGTAGAGACATGATGTAAAAGAAGGGTATATTTCTCAGTACCTGTTAAAGCCGCGTTTGAAGATAACTGTAGAGCTGTAAGGAATCCTTCGAACATTTTTCTCCAATGCCGCCATTTGTCAGTAGATTCCGAGTCGGCCGTATCAAGGTCTAGACGATCGGGTTTCAAGTAACGTTCCATAACGAATGGTTAAATAAATTGTAATAAAAACTGGACGCCGAATATAACTTAAGGATAAGCTTTATTTAACCATTTGTTGCTTAGCTAGACAAATAGTGTTTTAACATTCACTCTTAATATACACGAATGTAGAACATTCCATTATTACTCCAAGGGGGAGACAGGCATCAATTATCTTTGTTACTACAGATTATTATAAAGTATTCTGGAGAGGGGGAAGGGGACAAGTGGTGTAATGCATACATCAAATGCATACATCAAATCTATTGCATTCTCACAACACTATGCCCTCCTCCAATATAAGTTATGAGTAAATGGGCAATTTTCTCTTTGATAAAGCGTTTTTACTATGTATTATGTTTTGAGATTAAATAATCCAAGAGAGAAGATAGCAAATCTTTTACAAACAATTGGGGTGCATCTTGAGTTCAACCCCTATATGTAAAAAAAAAGGAACTCTCTTTTTAAGAATCCATAATTAAAGGGGAGATAACCATTGATGATTTTAAAAATTTCTCCAGTGAGGATAAACAATTCTCATTATTCTCCAGCAGTGGGTTTTTTTTTTGTACTTCTGCAGTTTACGGACAATGCTGAAATAATAACGTTACTATTTAGAAACCCATTTTTAACATGGGGAAGGGGAGCTTTGTTAACTATTCTGTAGATTTTAATCAATGGTTATCTCCCTTTTAATTAGCTTTTATTAAAAACAGAGTTCCTTTTTTTACATATAGGGGTTGAACACAATTGGTAAATCTGATTAAATCCAAGGTAGTTAACACTCGAGAACTAAACAAAACAACAACAAAAAAAACAATTTATGTAAAACGCATTAGAATGTACACTGCTAATTTTAACACATAGAAACCGACATTTTTGAAGTGTGGGAAACGATTTGTAAGATTTGTTTTTAAATGGTAAAAAAGTTTTACAAATCGTTTTGACACATTAAAACTAGGCAGATTTTTTAAAGAATTTAATTCTAATGCATTTTATATAAATTTTTATTTTTTCATTATTTCGGTTTCTTAGTTTTCGAGTGTTTATTTATGTTACTTTTACCGTAAATCTTTTTTCTTTTCTGTGATTCAATCTTTTGCAGCAAAATTGATCATTTTTAAATGTAAAGAGAGATCTTGATTGAGCTCTCAGCTCTAATATAGTTGGTCTTTAAGGTGAAATCATGATTGGTTAACTATCTCTTGCGACCTTGCTCAGGACCGATGTTTGTAGGTCCCCATAGTCCAGAACACGGTGCCGACCATGGAAGAAGCCGACTCAACCCTACCAGAGTTAACATCGTTGCAACAACAACTAAACGGGTTGTTTTTACTTTCTAAACTGATGCAGTGTTTAGGGTTGATCTAGTACAATTTAGACATATATGTCAGCTAGTGTTGATATGAATGACCATTATCAAAATAGAATATAAAACAAAAATGATAAACTTGAGATTGTTTTCTTATCTCTCCCCCCCACCCCCACACACTGATCAGAAGGTTTAATCTTTATTTATACACTTGACTGCCTTTTATAGACATTTTCTTTTGTATTTGTTAGTCTTAAAGTACAAGTTGTCATTCTTTGAAAAGGTTAACCTACTTTTTAAGTAAAAAAAACAAATTAAACTTGACACTAGAACTTCAAAATCATCAGTTCTTGAGATTTGACTATATATTTTTCCATATCTGGTCTTTGAAAAAAAAATTTCTTAACCCATATTTTCAGAAAAGCTGTACTTATATTATAATCTCAACTTCGAATACAATAACTGTTGTAATTATTATGAAAGAGTAAAAGTGCAGAATAGTTAACAGACGAGAAATCGTTAACAAAAAACCAACAAATAATTTATACCACGTGCAGTAGAATTTAATTATCTACTGACTTGTATACTTTTAACATGCTGAAACTGTAAGATTATTTTTCATAATTTTATTTCTACGGAAGACCAAAATTGCTGCCGAGATGTCACTTAATTGTTAGGGAGATCATGTTTGTAAAGATAGTTTAAGAAAAAAACAAAAAACTTACCAGTACTCCTAAGGATTAGTGGTAGTGTAACTAATTTTTTTTAATAGATTTTCAGTATGAACGAAAATATAGACGGCCAGCTTTATTGTTTTTGTATGTTATAAAATCAAATTTTGAAATAAAAGCATGTTAAAAGTATGAAAGTCAGTAGATAATTAAATTATATTGCATTTGGTAGAAGTTATTTGTTGTTGTTTACGATTTCTTGATTGTTAACTATTCTGCACTTTTACTTTATGAAATTCATTTCCAATCATCTGAGAACAATATAATAATATAAATGTATTTCAACTTAGAATATAACTTGCGAATACATAGTAAATAGTTCTTTTGAAAATAGTTATGGATAGTTGTTTGCCAATTACAATTATAATGTTTAAAATCTACAAAAATAGTTAATGCTTTAAACCTACTTTTATTTATTCTATCTTGAATTACATTTTAAGAATGACAGATCATTTGCTCTTCTATGTTTATATTTTCTTGCAGAAACCTGCAGAAAGAAAATATATTTAGAATCAAGTAATTCTGAAAATGTATTTTTTTTTAAATTAAAGTTTCATGCCATCAATATCTTCTTAAATAAATTTACTGATACTGTAAAATATTATTTTAAATTATTTGATTACATTTTTCTACTTCTTAATTTATCCAATGTTTCTGTTAAAGACACAAATTTAAATTATATTGCCAGTTTTTCCCTTTTCAATAGATAAAAAAATATCCTGTGATAAACTAATCAAATGCAAGTAATATGTGATCCTTTTGATTTGTTTTTTAATTAATAATTGTTTTTAAATTGGAGTGAGAAAGGCAGAAAGAAATAGTAGACTTACCACAAGATGGCCGATTTGTAAGTTCTGAAGAAACCGGAAGTCCCCAAGCCCCATAACTTTATGTATAGAGAGAATGTAAACTTAGCCTTCTCATTTGCTGATTGCAAGAACTATTAAAAATGGAAACTGCCAATAATTAAAATAATGTGTTAAGAAATCATAACATACATATAGCCAACAAGATATAAGCTTGTCTGGGTAATCTTTCAGTATGATGTGTATGGTGTTGAGGAATCTGGAACCATTAAAGAAGCAAAAATAGCATCACCTAGATCACATCTTGCATATAGACACACACACACACACAATTAATGGGTAAAATGGCAATTTTCTCTTATATGAATCGTTTTTTTGCTAGGTATTTTATTTTTTACAAACAAAGAGCTCAATATTGTATTGGATCATGCTATATAAATAATAAATGATAATACATCGTACTGCAGTTTTTGACAGATTTACTTTTGAAAACATTTTTTCTTTTATCTAAATACTAGCAGGGCTACCCGGCGTTGCCCTGGTAGATGGATAACACAAAATAAAAATTAAAAAAAGTGTGTTTGGCTAAAATAAAACACTATTACACGTGCACAAGAGAAAAGGTTAGAAAAAAATGTGCCAGTAACAAAAACCTAGTGAATTGCAAAAGTGACTGTCTAATTCAACCCGGTAATATCGATACTTTTTGAACATACCTATTATTTTGAAAAACGAAAAAAGATGAGTCTATGGAGGGATTTTTGTTTCCATTTAGAGTGCACATGAAAGACCAACCTTGTGTCCCTATTTATTTATCTTCTCACAAGGACAAAGTTAGACACACGTTTGGTTTTTATAGTGGGCGATATCGAAGTTCTTCAAAGAGAGGCATGATAGATGGGACAAAAATAAAAATTGCTCTAGTTGAGAAGGAAAGGGAAGGCACCCTCATTCGTGATCGACAGGTATTTTTGATCCCATCCAGTTCTTCTTTAATTGGAGCTGAATTTTTCCCACGTTAAAAATTGACCTTGTGTCTGTTTCCTCCTGAAGAGGCAAATAGTGGCAGCTTTTATTCTCTCACTTATCACTGTCCCCCCTCCCTTCCTCTCTCCACCTTTTCTACATCTCTCTCTCTCTCTCTCTCTCTCTCACTGCCTCTCACTCTCTATCTACTTCTCGCTCTGTTTATCTCTCGTTCTGCTATCTCTGTTTCGTTCTCTCACTGTCTATCTCTCTATCTCTTTGTCTCTTTCTGTCCAGCTCTCACTGTCTAACTCTCTTGGTGTTTTGCTATTTATCCATCTCTGTCTCGCTTTCTGTCATGCTCTTTCACTATTTTCGTTAAGCTCTGTCTTGTTTTTGTAGTAACCCCAAATTATTGAATATTACAGTAAATTGTTTGCCAAAACCTGTCCTAGATGATATTGAAGCAGCTTATATATTTCTTGCTATATCTGGTAATTTTTTAGTTTTAGCTGTTCACACACAAAAAAACTGCTCTTTATTTATTTTTATAGGATTATGTCTTAATAATATACTCAGAAATTATATTTTTGCTTTTAATAAAACAGAATTCATATGGAAATCAGAATGGCACCCAGTGGCATGCCATATCTCAATCAATTAAATTAAAGAAATAAAATAAAACTGAATATCTCTTATAATAATATTTAGTTAATAGTAATAAATCGACTTAAAATGAAGGAAGAAAAACCTGAAATAATTTTATTCCTGTAATCAGAATTATTTAACCTGAGAAGAAAAGCGACTGCCATACAACATTTTTTTAATGTAAAGTATATGATCCCATCATCTCCATAATCATGTCAACTGGGTGTGGATGGGTGTGTGATTAACCTAATTGATACTGTCATGGCCTATGCCGGGTTCAAATCCTATTATGGTCAATTATGCACTAATCCTACTGTTGGAGAAACGTATGCCCCCCCCCCACCCTCCTCCCCTCCAAGCTATGGATAAAATGCCATCTTGTATTCCCATGGTGCAACGGATAACAATGCTAGTAATCAGTTCTATGTAACAATCTTCTGGAGGTTGAAGGTTCAATCCTCAGCACAGGCGATACTAAGAAT
Source organism: Sepiola atlantica (assembly GCA_963556195.1). Classification (NCBI taxonomy): domain Eukaryota; kingdom Metazoa; phylum Mollusca; class Cephalopoda; order Sepiida; family Sepiolidae; genus Sepiola; species Sepiola atlantica. The sequence goes on along the minus strand of OY744529.1, from coordinate 58,410,881 downwards.
ACAATTAAGAATTACTTAAGACTTATGATGGAATGAGAACAAGCTACCCCCGTGGATTAAATAAATTAAATAAACGGTTCTGTTCGAAATGCCATACAGATTCCTGAGTTCAACAAGATGCACCTGAAGAAGGTCAGAGGTAATATCGGCCGAAACGTTATGAGAATAGCATCCAAGATGAGAACAGTAGTCAAAATAATTCAAATAATATAACTTGTATTCAATTAATTGTATACAATAGACACTGTTTCGATATTGAAATGAGTTGATTTGCTATCAAACAAACGAAGCCAAACTTGTAAAATCTAAATGAATAAATGCGAAAGTTGGGCCCGTTTCTTGCACAAATGGTCAAGTCAACACGCCTTATTTCAAGTTAATTAAACTCTACACAATAGACGCACCATATTTTTATATACTGCTTATGTATATGCGATATAAGTCGCAAGGTTAACTAATTTGCATCTTGATTTTAAAAAGGACATTTTATTAATTTACTATGATTTGCTGTTTCTAAAAATTCAATGATTGTTTAGATTTTGTTACAACAAATAGTTTTGTTTCATAATATTGTCTTATTTCCTGGATAAATATTTAGCATCTGTGTTCAAATATTCCTTTCTTTAGCGGAACTGACTTGATTTTCCTCAAGTTGTGATCTATTTCTAAATGGAAAGTAACATGGCAAATTGATTTCTATTTTTTCTTTCTTGACGGTCATATTTAAAAGATAAATAAATTTGTATCGAAATTACAAAAATGACTGAGAAAGATTTTGTTTCCTGTTTACAACAACTTATGAATGAAATGTTCATTATTTTAAATTAATGTCTGAAGTATTCCAAGTAGCAGGCTTTTTGAAGCCAGCCGGTAAAGCACTGTTAGTAACAAATAAACTGACAAGCAAATTAAACATAACTTTATTGCTTGAATGATGTAATAAATCTATTGAAATCATCGCTTTATTCAACACAATTTTCTTTTCACTATTTTTTATTTGATGAAATATAGAAAACCGGGCAACAAGTGTCTGTCATGTTTACTGCTTGCCTATGTGATCTAAGTAGCCTTTTTCTTTTCTGGCAGTTGATATGACTATGGCTACTTAACAATGTAATTAGTCGGAGCAAGGAGATTGACACTCTATTTCTAAAAATGTCTTTACTATGCTTGCTAAAATATCTAAAGCAGTGACATTAAAAAGCAAGCTTTATAAATATCAAATTGAATGACCTTATAAATATGCAAGTTTCTATTTGTGACATTTTAATATCAAAATTCTCATTTCACAATATTTTTGCCTGCATCAAGCTAATATATTTCGAATCAATCCTATCCCAGTTTATATCAGTATGCATTTAGAAAAAAGAGCGATTTTACATTCGAAGAATCTCAATATTTCAGCTTTCCAATTTGTATTTCTTAATTTGTATATTAACACAACTTTATTCAGATGTTCATGCAAATATACAACTGTAATATACTCGTGTCATGAATAACTTTTAAAGGCCAATTTGTCATCTCAAAAACCTGAAGGAGTCATTGTCATTTACAAGAAATATTTTGAAAACTATTTGGATCATTCGGTCTACTATCCTCATCTTTGTTGTTATTTTCAAGTTTTGGACGATGTAACCTCATAGCTTTTTCATATTAGGTTTAAAGCTCCCAGAATTAATACTAGAATTGTTCACATGGACTCGTAGTGCAACAGATAAAGTTGTTGAGTAACAGTCAGTTCTAAGTGACAGTCTTCTGTATGTTGAAGGTTGAATCCTCATTGCAAGTGACACTAAGAATAAAATAGAATGGCTGACGGAATGAGAACAATCTACCCCCGGTGGATTAAATAAAGGCTTCAGTTTGAAATTCCATACAGATACCCGAGTTTGACAAAGATTTTCAAATTCAAAAAGATACACCTGAAGAAGGTCGGAGCTTACATCAACCGAAAAGTTCTGAAAAATAACAACTACAATGAGAATAGTAGTCCAAATGATCCAAATTATTTATCCTCATCTAAACAATTCTGAAACATAAAACCAGGTTAGCTTTCAAAAACATCTCAATGAACTGAATAACCTCTTTGCTTCTGAGGTGAAAAATTGTTAAAGTTAAATATTAAACGACAGAGAAATCAAAAAAGTAAATGAAAAATGCAATTTGGTGCTTAGTTTTGATGCCACATTTAATGCTAACAATCATATTTGTGTCTATTCCATCTATGCTGTTTGTTTTGTTTTCTTACCAATTTAAACAAAATGTTTGAATTGGTAAGAAAATTGATAGTTGAATTTTGAAAGTTAAATTTATTATTATGTTATCGTTTGGTCATTCAATTATTAATTGAACCAAATTGTAATAAGATTATAGCTAATTTTTTTAAGGTAATCTTTTAAAAATTTCAAGTTATAAAATTACTGAATGTAAATAGCTTCCAAATCTTTTAATGCATGAGGATTTGCTAAGAAATTTAAAGCCAGTTTAAATGACTTTCTATTCGACAGTTTAAATACTTCTAAATTCCTTTCAAATTTCGGCAGGTCACAAGTAATTCATTCTTTTTTTTTCAACTATCAACAAAAGATTGAAATTGCTGATTTGCTTATGAACAACACAGTTTTATTAATATGAAGGTTTGACAGTTCTTCGCTATCCTGTTTTGCTTGATTTTTCTTTTAATTTATTTATTCTCATGCAACTTTTTAAATTTTAAATCTCCTACTTTTAATTTACAAAATATATTAAAAAATCATGAAAATCTGAGTACTTTAAATCTTATCAGAAAATGTTGATTTTAAAATGTTTTTCTATTTTTACGTATCTTATCCTCTCCCTCCAAACACCTGAAAATATAATTTCGTTCTGAAGAGCATCTTCTCTCACCTCCACTAAGGCAGGTTTTTTGAGCCCTGAATACTTTCAAATTTTCCCTATGATTCTTTATCAACCATAAGTATTGATAAAAAATGTACATTAATAATTCTTATTTTACTCAGCTAACCTTTTGATATAATAAATAGAATTTGCTTGTAACGCTATAGATTTAAAAAGTTATGAAAATTCCATGATGCAATTAGAAATGACCACCATAGATTAAAGATCAGCATTTTAATTTTAGTTTGAAAATGAATTAAAAAATTTTTTTCATAATTTTCATTTTATTATTATTTCATTATTGGGAACATAAGTAAAATTTGAATGTTTATTCTTTAATTAACTATGGATTATGTCGCAAATTAATTCGCCCACCAGAAAGAGAATTAATTTGTGATGTAATTCTCCCTATCTCTCTTCCTTGGTGGTGCAAGTGTATCGGTGGGTGGAGGGTAGATGAGTACGTGGGTGACAACCACCAGGAGGACTTGGCTGAGCTCTCAGGTCCACCAGTGGTCGATCTTTGACAGTGTGATTCATTAACTAGCTCGTGCGACTTGCCCTTGTTCAGGATGTGGTGCAGGCCAGAGAAGAAACCGGTTCCACCTGACCACGGAAAAACACAGTTGTAACAACAACAACAATTAACCGTGGTATTTCAATGTGGCCTTTTAGTAAAGTATAATTATTGTAAGTTTTATTAAATGATAATTTTGTCAAATTAAAGGAAAATGACTTAAATAATGAATAGGTAATATATTTACATTATAGCAAAGGGTGCCTATTGATAATAGAATCGCACCATAGTTGTTTTTTGGACGAAAAAAAAGTATAAAACAGCAGCAGCAGCAGCAGCATGGTATAAGGCGAACTTAGCAACAAGCCGTGAGGCATTTTAAACTACCGACAATAATCTAAGTCAAAAAGTATCTCCATTATGTTTCGTTAGGTATATCCTATAGAAGCACATGGAACTACTATGTTCCCTTTTTTTCAACACACCATAGCAACAATCTAAACTGGCAACACCAACGTGATTCTCTGTCTGGATCGCTGGTTCCATCTTGCCTTCTTCATCCACCTTCCAGCAAGCAGGTATACAAGGAGTCCGCCACATACACTGTTTATCATTAATTCTTTCATATGTTCATCAACTATCTAATAAAATAAGATAAATTCTCACTTCCTTATTTTATCCAAGAAACCATTGGAATGGTATTCTTTTTCAAATTGTACACTCTTCTTATAAACATAGCATTAATGAATTCTATGCAAACTATTTTCATTTTGTGTAAGAAAATAAAATAATCCTGACCAAATATTGGTGTGATCTCGGAGTTTTTCATACTTATCAATACTTGAGACTAGTACACTACTATTTCATTCATATGTAGAGAGATATATTCCTAACCTTTGCCAAATTCAAAAAATATCAAATTTATTGGCATATATATATATATATGTATACGTTTCATCCTACCGGAATTATTCAAGCCGGTCACAGGATTCGAACACTTGGGACAAGTCATGTTTATAACTCAAATTCTGACGTCTTAACCCTCGCAGCCATATATTTACATCTCTATACGGTCGGAATTTTTGTCCAAGGCCACTTTGAACCTGGATCCTTGTATGCTTTTTTACAGAGGGGAAACACGAATAGAAAATGCTGCCATTCTTTTGTTAAGAGGAAAATTACAATAGTACATCTCCTACAGGTGCCCGTGGAGATCACGACTTGGTGCTGGAGTAGAAAAACTCCTTGAAAGGTAGTTTTAAATTCCTGTTGAAAATGTTGTATGCCAGAATCAGGTCTCCTCAACTGCTCAACTTCTCAAGTGAGAACAGATTTAGTCTTTATAGCAGCTCTTTGTAGATAAGCTTGGAGAGTCCCGTCACCATCCTGGTTGACAACTGTTTAACTCGTTCCAGGTGTCCGAAATCTTTTTGAAGATAAGGATTTGTTACTTGGATGTTAGACTCAAGAATGGGCTGTACCAAAATTATGTTCAGGGGATGGAAAGTGTCTGCCGGTAGGTTGAGAAAGGATTTTCAGATCAGGTAGAGAACCTACCTGGTTTTGTTCACGTCAATACAATGATGTTTTGGTTTGAATGAGTTGTTCACAATTGTATTAAAGTCTGTCGGATTAATGATGATATTAAGTGGTTGAGGTGGAAAACCGATGGTCCGGGACATAGTAGGCAGAGAGCTGATAGAAAGATGATTGTATTTTGCAGAGTTCAGAGGTAAATCCCAGACCAACAGCCTTGTTGGAATTTGAAGATGGCATGCCTTGCTCACAATCTGTGATTGTAACTGTGTCATTGCCTGAGTGTGCGCGAACGTGCGCGCGCACACACACCCACACACACACAAATATCACAACTTATTTATTCAATTCTGAATAAATATTTTTCCACCTAATAACCCTTTTTACACTCAAGATTCCTTTATTAACTTATAAATGCTTTGTCTTTCTTGCCCATCATCATGATCACGAGACTGGAGTCTAGTGCTAGATCTAAGTATGGAAGAAACTAGTGATTGATATCTTTATTCAGAAAACCCAAACACTACTCTTAATTTTATTACTCTTCACTCCAGAGGTATAAAAATATTTCTATTTTGATTTTAATAGCTTTACCACAACATTCCTTGTCGATATTGGATGAAAAATGACAATTATTTTCAATGCTTTTTTTCTACATATTTAAAATTTTCCCAGCAACTACAGTTGTTTAAACAAACTTTCTGTTAAAAGAACAATATTTTTTGGCTTTGTTTTCGGTTATTCCTTGTTGCATCACATTTCTGTGTTCACACAATGCTTTCTTAATCCTGCAAAACAAGTTAAGAAAACAGGTTAATTTATTTGAAAAGTTGAACATAAAAGTTTATATGAATTTTTCACCAATTTTCAAATTATGATTTTTCAGTACATTCATTTAGTTTTTTGTAAAATCTTAAATAATTGGAAATAGGAGTCTTTTGATGTCAGCCAAGATTCATTTTTTTCCTAGAAAACACTTTTTGTACTTACTTAACAGAAACTAATCTTTCATGTAAAGTATGTCATTAATATTCCTTTTTGATAAAGACCAACACCTGAGTGTTCAGGCTCGTCTGACAGTCCCCTCGGATAGTATGGATCAGAGGAGAAAGGAAGGGGCAGTTAGGAAGCAGAAAGGCATACACATTTTAATAAAACTTTCTTTTTCCTCATGAGGAATAATTACACATTTATTTTCTGATAAATTATACATAAATAATAAAAAAAAAAGTTTATATTTAGCAAGGCTCTGTAAAGAAATCAAGAGATGTAATACTTTTAAGGGTGCTTGTGAACTGCAGGTCCGAAAAAAATTTTTTTAATCTTTAAGTTGAAGAGAGTCAAATAAGGGGAGAGAACAGAACTCTAGTTTCAAGTTTCAACCACGATTTATGTGAAAATGGATTTTGCTATTGTAATTTTAAAAAAATGAAAAATAAAATGATTTTGAAAAATAGGGTTAGTTTTACACTGGGTAAAATTCGGTAATTTGTTGGAAAACAGTTCCCAGTGTAGTGTCCTTTCGGAATTTTTGTTTCCACATAAATTCGGCAAGGTACGATTCTACCATTTGCGTGTGAGTGCCACATTCAACCTTGTTTCTTTTCTTCGCCTCATTCCACATTCGTTCTACGTGGTTAGTTGTGACACCTTGCAAGTTCAGATTGTTAAAATCCATTTTCAGATAAATCGGAGTTGAAACTTGAAACTAGAGTTCTCTCCCCCTTATTTGACTCTCCTCAACCTAAAGATAAAAAAAAATGTTTTTCGGACCTACAGTTCACAAGCACCTATTTAAGAATAAGTTATAACCTCTCATCTGGTATTCACTGCGACTTCATAATTTCCATTGTAGTTTACTTTCGACTGTTGAATAGTGTTTTTCGATTTTAGAAAAAGAAGAAAAACCTACAACATGAGAAAATGTAAAACAAATTTCTACAATTATTTACTTTTTATTTCTTGATTGATTAGTTTGAGAATTACCAAACAGCTGTTTTTTTAAAAAGATGTTTGTCTTATTAAACCTTTGTTTCCTCTTTCAAAGGAAATGATACTTATCTTTTAGGTTCAACACACACTATGTATGTAGCTACCAGGCAGGCACATCCAGTGTTACCTGGGACTGAAGAACCCATGTGTTCCCTGAACTACATATTATATTTTAGAAAATGTGTTTATATTTACTCCCCTCTCTCCAACCAACAAAATAACTACATAACAGCAACACATAATTTTAGCTAGAAAAATCTTATTTAAAAAAAGTTTTAATTTATTGCAAAAGTTTTTAACATATTTTACTTTATTATAATAATAATAATAATAATAATGATAATAATAATGGAGTTTATGTATCTGTCTGTCTGTCTGTTTGTCTGTCTGTCTGTTTGTCTGTCTGTCTGTCTGAAGCCCAAACTATACTATTTAAGACTATTGTACTTATGAAATAGTCAGACTAATGTACTATCTTTAAATGCTCAATTCAGGGGCATAGTGTAGTGTTGTATCTGTTCTGTTGTCATGATACCATCCTCCCAGGCATGCCCTCCTCCTTTTTTGAGAGGTGTGGAGGTAGTTTAGTATCTGTTCTCTTGTTTCACATTATCATTCTTTATTTTAATTACGTTGTTAAGACAAGTTCTTTCGTTGTAAATTAAAGTTAAGCAATACATATCCCGGCCATTACTAAATGGGTGACCATTTTGGAAGAATTAATTGGTGACTCATCCTTCCGGAAGTGACGTCATTGTGAGAGGATTTTTTCACATTATCATACTTTATTTTCATTACGTTGTTAAGACAAGGTGTTTTGTTGTAAATTGAAGTTAAGCAACAAATATCTCGACCATTACTAAATGGGTAACCATTTTGGAAGAATAACAAAACTAATTCTTTGATATGACGTAGGCGCCTTCAATAGCATATTTAAACATGAGTTCTTTGATATGACCGAGGCGCCTCCTCATTTTTTTTTTATAAACTATGTATGGGGGAGGGTAAAAAAATTTTTTTTAGGGGGAGGGGTCAAATTTTTTTTTTTTAAATAAAAAATATTTTTATGTATGGGTACCGGAAAAAATTTTTTTTTTGGGGGGGGGGGGGATTTTTTTTTCTTTCCTTTTTTAACTGAAAATATTAATATGTATGGGGGATGGTAAAAAAAAATTGGGGAGGGGGGAATTTTTTTATTTTAAACTAAAAATATTAATATGTATGGGGGAGAGTAAAAAAACAAAAATTTGTGAGGGGTGTCAAAAAAATTTTTTTTTTTGTTTGTTTTTTTAATCAAAAATATTTATATGTATGGCGGAGGATAAAAAAAAATTGGGGGGGGGGGCAAAAACCTTCCTTTTTTTTTAACTAAAAATATTTCTATTTATGGGGAGGGTAAAAAAAAAATTGGGGTCGAAAGTTTTTTTTTCTTTATTGTTAGCTAAAAATATTCTTGGACGAAACAAAGAAAATCAATGTCTAGCCACCCAAGAAATATCACTGGGGATCCATCGGTTTACAGGCGACCGGAGGGAGCATATATTTGCTAGTAATAATAATAATAAAAGAGGAAACGATGGCAGGATGAATTCAAAATTTGGAGTGAAAAAAACTTGACATAAAAATATTTTAAATGCATATTGTTTTTCGTTAACGATTAAAGTTTTCTTTAAAATTTCCCTCTGTAATTTCCCTCTGGGTAGTAATAGGTTAGATGTTTCCCTATTATTAATTTTGGAACACATTACTGCGGAACTGCTTCCCTGCTGATTACAACTTGGTGGTCTTAAAATTCAATGTCAACAAATTCTTGTCATGATGTTCCTCCTCTTTCAGCTGGCAATCATTTCTATCCCTGAGTGGCTCTTGGTCTTGCTAAGTGGTGATCACAATAGTAAAAAAAAAAATTGATTTTATGAAAAAGTCATGCAGTTAGTGTAATGTGAAAACCTCTAAAACCCAATTAATAAGGTAATCCTCCAAATCCTACAGTAATATGAATCATTTAAAATTTTCAAGAAAAGTTAAATTGTTAAACGACAATTTACATTGTATAATTCTTTGTTTTTTATGTAAAAGAATTATTTTATGTACATTTTTATTTAAAGTCATTCTGCTCTCGTTCTTTGATTATCATAATAATTGTTAATTTTATGTGTAATTCATTTTATTTTATTTTTAAAATATTATCTTTGGAGCTCTTTCCTACTTTTTTGTTTATCAAAACAAACATCTTAATTCTTTTTAAATCACTTTTAATTAAAGCTGATCACTGAATCATGAAGTAGAAATCAATGACGCCCTGGATTTTTGTATTACGAAAAATATAAACACTGCATTCTAAATTCTGAATTCGTCATCGCCAGCCATTTTCTAGTCAGTAGAGATCACAATAAATGGCCAAGGACTGTCTGTTATGTTTGTTCTATTTGCACTTCAAGGCCACTAGGACCACATTTTATATAGAGCACTTAGCATTCTGAAATAGTCAGCAATCTAAATCCATGTTAGCTAGATAGAAGCAGCGCAGGCCGAGTTTAAAAAGACATTCGACAGTATCACTTTCTTCTATTACCCAGTCATGTGTGATTAAACACCAATTAATGTCTTAAATGGTGGGGAAAAGGGTAAATAATGTAAATAAAAGACGAATGATAAGAGATGCGGTGAGAGGAATGGAATTATGTAAATAATTAAGAGAGAGGAAGAAGAAAGAGAGAGAGAGAAGAGGATCTATTATGACATCACAATGTACTTTGACTTCGTATTACTTGTAAAAACATGATTATCAACCAATGTCAAAATTAAGCATGTGTATGTGTGTGTAACAAATACTTATCGAACGTGTCACAAATGATGTAGCATTAATTAAAATTGGCTAATTGTATAATTTTGTTTTACTCCTATTATTCCTGCTATTTCAATAAAGAGAATCAAACATTTACGAATATTTATATACTAGTTTGCAGTGTATTTGTCACATAACCGAAACAATTCAAGCTGTAGAAGGCACACGTGCTAGTTGATAGTGTCATGGTAACTGTCACCGTTTTAAATCTGAAAATATTTTATTTAAAAAAAATTTTTTTTTTTATTAGAATTATAAATCAAAATCAAACTTTTGCTATTTTTTTCATAAAAATGTTTCTTTTTTGAGATATTAAGAATATTGTATAGTTTTATTTTCTTACTTTAGAAAAGTCTACATATAAACTACTTACTACTACTTGTATCAGCTATCATCCTCGTCAGGTTGAGCCAGCTTCATCCCCAGCAATTACAGCATCTCTTACTTTCACTGATCCTGAGCTAGGTTACATTATATGGCTAATATCTAATCCCAATTCCATAGTCGAAGAGCAACTACTTGTAGGCCTGATAGTTCTACAGGTCGCCTTTGATTGTTGCCGTCCATGTCTTCAACTGTCCACCAGCATATTTGTGCCAATGTATGTATAAAATAAAAGATGGTTATTTTTTGTCATTTACTTACAAAAAATCAATAAAGTCCTTTTACTATTCTTGCTGTCATTGTTTTATACATTTATTTTCTAAACCGTAGCTGTATTTTGAAGATTTTCTAATAATTTTCATTTCTCAGATAATAGTCTTTGGGAGGTTTTCCATACAAAAAAAAAACCTTGCCTTGAAAAAAGTTTAATCACAAGAAGTGAATGGTAGAATTCTTATTGCATTCTTTTTTAAGCAGTCTGATTTTTTTCTCCCAACCCAAGCAATGTGTATAAACGTGTTTGAAAATCATTCCAAACTCCAACTAGTTACATATTGAAAAAAAGTCTTGGTTCCCTACTTAACATTCGGTTTCTTCAGATGCAACTTTTATACTTGGTTTTGATAAAAGTAAAATAATGACCTTTTAATCATTTTTATTGCTATCTATGCTTGAATGGACACTCATTCACTTTTTATTTTCTCACCAATAATAGGTTAGCTAGTCTATCCTGAAGCTAAAAATATTGCACTTAAAAAACATTTATATGAATAATGTCACATGGAAATCCATTTAGAGAAATAAATAGGTTGTGAAAATAAATCCATGTTCAGTAAAAATGTATTTTTATGATTCTCGCCTTGTAAAGTATCTTTTCTATCTTGACATACAATTAAAGATTATAAGTGTTCTGTATATACTAGCATATCATTCAATCAGTGCTTAAAATGACTCATCAATGTCCTCTAAAACAGTGATCCTTACAAAATTTTTGATGGTCTACAGAAAAATTGGGACATCTTTTCACTTTTTATGAAGTTTCCGATTCAAAAATGATGAGTAATGTTCAAGACTTGAAATAAGTATGAGTATACAAGTACACAAATGTGACATCATCCAGCCATAGTATAACTAAATATAACTTGCAAAGTTATCTTCAATACTTGTTACTGTATAGTTTCTTACCATTACTGTTGATAACTAGTTAATGGATGGTTTACTAGTATAACTATTTACAAACATGACAGAGCAACAGAGGAAGAAATAGAATGCAATTTTTAGCTTCAACTGGTGCATCTCCAGTCAAGGTGTGATGCATTAAAGATGCCTTGGCCAAGCGATGGTCTACGAACCACTGGTGGCACATGCAAAAAATTTTATGGTCCACAGAAAATTCAATTTTCATGAAGTTTCAGATTAAAAAATGACATGTAAAAACACGTGGATGGTATATGTGTTCAAGACCTTATGTCATGTCAAAATAAACATGAGTACACAAATGTGACATCATCCAGTCATAGTATAACATAACGTGACATGCAATGTTATGTGCAATACTTGTTACTGAATGGTTTCTTGTACCATTATTGTTAATAACTAGTTACTGAATTGTTTCTTGTACCATTATTGTTAATAACTAGTTACTGAATTGTTTCTTGTACCATTATTGTTAATAACTTGTTACTGAATTGTTTCTTGTACCATTATTGTTAATAACTAGTTACTGAATTGTTTCTTGTACCATTATTGTTAATAACTAGTTACTGAATTGTTTCTTGTACCATTATTGTTAATAACTAGTTACTGAATGGTTTCTTGTACCATTATTGTTAATAACTTGTTACTGGATTGTTTCTTGTACCATTATTGTTAATAACTTGTTACTGAATTGTTTCTTGTACCATTATTGTTAATAACTAGTTACTGAATTGTTTCTTGTACTATTATTGTTAATAACTAGTTACTGAATTCTTTCTTGTACCATTATTGTTAATAACTTGTTACTGGATTGTTTCTTGTACCATTATTGTTAATAACTAGTTACTGAATTGTTTCTTGTACTATTATTGTTAATAACTAGTTACTGAATTCTTTCTTGTACCATTATTGTTAATAACTTGTTACTGGATTGTTTCTTGTACCATTATTGTTAATAACTAGTTACTGAATTCTTTCTTGTACCATTATTGTTAATAACTAGTTACTGAATTGTTTCTTGTACCATTATTGTTAATAACTAGTTACTGAATTGTTTCTTGTACCATTATTGTTAATAACTAGTTACTGAATTGTTTCTTGTACCATTATTGTTAATAACTAGTTACTGAATTGTTTCTTGTACCATTATTGTTAATAACTAGTTACTGAATGGTTTCTTGTACCATTATTGTTAATAACTTGTTACTGGATTGTTTCTTGTACCATTATTGTTAATAACTTGTTACTGAATTGTTTCTTGTACCATTATTGTTAATAACTAGTTACTGAATTGTTTCTTGTACCATTATTGTTAATAACTAGTTACTGAATTCTTTCTTGTACCATTATTGTTAATAACTTGTTACTGGATTGTTTCTTGTACCATTATTGTTAATAACTAGTTACTGAATTCTTTCTTGTACCATTATTGTTAATAACTTGTTACTGGATTGTTTCTTGTACCATTATGGTTAATAACTTGTTACTGGATTGTTGACTAGTATAACTTTCTACAAACATGGCATAGCAACAGAGAAAGAGATAGAGATAGAAAGTTATTTTAGAAGTGAAGTATGGATTACAATGACTTCGGAAATGTTGCTGCGATTATCAACTTCTAACTAGTGTGTTGCAAAACATTGTGACCATGAAATCGTAAGTACGCCTAGAATGAGGAGAACCAAGCACAAGTAGTTGAGGAGTATGCCGAATGGGATGAAAATAATTTTGATTAACTTTTGAATATATTGAAACATTTTTCTAAATTCATATTCGTGATCTGTCAAATTTTAAATGATACATTTTGTGGTCTATGAAGTTCAAAAGGTTGGCGACTTCTGCTTTAGAATATCATAAACATGATGACCTGCATGTTGCCAGATATTGATACTTTTCCAAGAAACTAAGAATGTCTCCGTATTTCTTTAAAAGAATTCACCCTAAACTTCCGTTGTAGAACTTTTATTGAGAATATTTTTATTCTTCAAAATCTTACCAGATTTGTATCAGTTCATTGTAGTTTTGAGATTATTTTGATTTGATCTGTAAAAATATTCTTAAATTGTTGCCTGAAACAACTCATTTCCTAACAAAAAAAAAATCACTCTGGAATTGGTAACAAAATTAAAATCTTAAGGAAAACGATTAATTTGCAACATTTACTTTGAATTTTCTGTTTAGAAAACAATTGTTGTAGCTTAAAGATTCCTTGGATTATTTGGATTATTCAGACTCCTATTCTCATCTTGGGTAAACGTCGTTGAGAAGCTTCTTGTTGAACATGAGAACCTACATGAAATTTAAGACTGAACCCTACGTAGGTTATTCCCATTACATCAGTCATATCAGGTAGAAGTGTTAATTATTATGCAATAATTACCAAAGCAAAAGTGTTGATTATTATGTAATCATCACATATGTAAAGTGTTAATTATTATGTAAATATTATTACATAATATTTATAATTAGCTGGACCCGTCCCCCGGCATTGAATGGGAGAAATAGAAAAGAATGAATTAAAATTTGTCAACATCCGACCGAACGCAAATAGGTCACATTGGAATGATATTCACAATAGTTAAAGTACTACATATTACATTGATTTCTTTTCAAGTGACTGCATGATAACGTTGATTTTAAAAAATCCGGCACATAGTCCTCTCTTCCCCCCCCTCTCGTAGGCAGAAGTTTAACAATGTAAGAAAAAAAACTTGTGTGAGACGACTAGGATTGAACCATAAACCTCTACGCTGCTAACCTTTCAGCCACAGAATCGAGTATAACATCTACGAAAAATAGTTCATTTAAACGGAGCCAGTCAGTAGCTGGCATGCTGTTATCGTACGATCTGCTGTAAGGCGACCGAATGTAGGGTCCACCAGTCACAATGTTTTTTTTCCCAATTTTTGGATATTATGCATGTGAAAGGTGTAGGAATCAGAAAATGTACA